>CALYCA010000542.1:15000-20273 GCA_944452715.1 Ophion slaviceki | reverse complement strand
TCCCTCTCTCCCTCTCTCCCTCTCTCCCTCTCTCTCTCTCCCTCTCTCTCTCCCTCTCTCTGTCTCTCTCTCTCTCTCTCCTCTCTCTCTCTCTCTCTCTCTCTCTCTCTCTCTCTCTCTCTCTCTCTCTCTCTCTCTCTCTCTCTCTCTCTCTCTCTCTCTCTCCCGCTCTTTCTCCCGCCATGTATATCTCTCTCTCTTGAGGTCTTGCTCCCACGCACTCAAACTTCAATGAATGAATGAATTGCGTCACAGAACGTCAACGGGGTGGCGCGACGACAATGCGCTCGGTGTGCTTCCTACATGTACACGATACGATCCCCGGCCGACGTATCCGCGTGTGCGGTCTACAACGTAATCTATAGACGTACTAGAATGAGTGTAGTATCGATTCGCAGCGGTTACCACAGACATTTCAGGTTAGACGAATCGCGGTCAAACTTCAACGATTCTTCGTGTCGCGAATTTTGCCCAATCCGTAATAGTCAATTACTCACGAGATAACAAAATGCACGATAATCATCATTACGTGTGAATATTTCGTCATTGCATCAATGGTTTTCGACAATACAGTCGAACCTCGATATAACGAACCTCTATGCACAATACTGCTGAAAGAGTCTCAATTTAGACGCTAAAAAAGGCTGTTTTCATGCATTTTTTGGTAGGTTTATTTTATAGATATTGATACAAAAGTTGTTACACTTAATAAATGCATTTTCGAAATACATTTTTTTTAAAACCCTTAATGTATTTGTGTACCCCAAACAAATTTCAAACGCGTTTTTCTCGAAGCAACGTTTTTTCGACGGCTTGTTGATAAAATCTTCGAAACTACTGAACCGATCCTCATGAAATTTTAATCACATATTCTGTACAACTATAGCTATAGCGCATATCAAGAATTTTAAAATTGTTTGATATTCACTATTTATTTTACGAAAAAAATTGTGAAAAAAAAACATTTTTTTTGTTTTTTCGAAAAATGTCTGCCATTTTGTTATTTTTGCATATATGAAAAATCGTATGACATGCGCTATAGCCATTGACATACTGAATCCAAAACCGTTTGATTTCGGATGATCCATCTTCGGCATTGCATGAACAGCGCAGACCTACAATTTTTTTAGGACTTTTTTTTAACGAACATTTTCGTCTATAAATAGTCACATAGGCCAGTCTAGAGGTCGAAAAAATAGGCTTTTTGGGGATTTTTGTCAGAAAAAATACAAAATAAATCGAGATTACAAAAAAGGGTGTTTATCATACATATCAGTGACTGGATACACTATTTTTTTTAACGATTAATTTCAAAATGGCGGCTGTGCAGCGTTTATCTCAAAACTGCATTTTTCAAGTTGGCCGGAAACATAACTCAGACAATTTTTAACCGATTCGCTTGAAACGTTGAATATATCTTCAAAAATACATTGCCTATGGAAGTACGTAGGGTTTTTTTTATATTGCATAGTTAATTTGTTATTAACAATTATCTGACGATTTTTAGGCAAATTTTTGGAAAGTGAAAAATTTCGTCAAATAATTGTTAATAACATATGAACTATGCAATGTAAAAAAAATCCTACGTGCTTCCATAGACAATGTATTTTTCAAGATGTATTCAACATTTCAAGTGAAAAAAAAATCATGAAAATGGCCTTTTTTAGCGTCTAAAGTGAGAAGACCCGTTAATTCGATGTGACGCCAGAGCCGAAACCCGACCGCCTATCCACCAGTGGCGATGCAAGTGAAGTAAACTTTCTTATTGTTACTTTTAGATTAAATTTACACAGTTGTGATATTGTCACAACCGATGGAAGTTTCGCGCGCGTGTGTGTGCAGGGAGCATAGGTTGATGTTGCTTTTGTGGATGACAGAATATAATCGCATTATTCCGGTCGACCGGTCACGTGCTCGAATCCTTTGGCTTGATATCTCTGTCCTTAACACGATGTGAAAAGCTGCCTCATGGCTCGTTGAATCTTTGATTTATTGTTTTGTCGTGTAGGCGGCGGGCAACAGGATGAATTTCAATGTAATTTTCTCGAATTTTGCGAATACAATCAGAATCTTTACGCGTTGTTCAACTTACTTAGTGAATTCAACAATACACAACAGTTAGTTTCGTTTTGTTGCAAAAAAAATAAGAGATGTCTATGAAAAAAAAAACACATGTTTAAAAACCGTAAAAAGTCAAAACCGCTCCTGTCTTTGTTGAAAAAATGTTTGCAATTTTCGTCTCTTATTTTTGAAATGCACGAAGGGCAAGCACCTACTGTGCGATACTTTGCAGTGCGACGAACGGCAATACATGTGCGAAAAAGGTGACATTTTTTTCCAAGTTCGCAAACTAACGTGGCGACTTTTTACTTTGCGGTAAAAAAAATTGTGATTTGAGTATTCGAACATTATATATATATACACATTATATTCGTATATATATATATATGCATTTGTAATGAATTTAAATATAAACATTATAAACAAATTTCAAAAACGCGACACATTGTTCCTTTTTTCATGAAAAATGCCGGATCGTTATGTAAAAATTGAGGCATGCTTGAAAAAAAATCGATTGGGGTTTTGTTCACGATAATTATTACGGTTAGAGGGGAAGATACCTTTAGGCAAGAAAAAATCTGCTGATTTGCATGATTTTTTTGTTTCAAAGAAAATATTTCTTCACTATTTTTGAGACTCAGGGTATGTTTTATTACTACTTTTGGCTGTTACATGGTACTTTTGTATTTGATTAACCTTCAAAAATGGTGGAGGTATAGCACGGTCTTCTAAACTACACTTTCAACACTGGCGTGACGTATAGCTGAAAAACTGATCGACCGACTCTAATGAAATTTGGTATAAATCTTTTCAACCTTATTGCCTAAAACATGAACCTATATTTAAAAAAAAAGTATTTTTTTATTGTAAAATGTAACCATTTATATTTCGGGAAATTCAATATTTTAGTTTCAAAGCGTACCATTTCATGAATTTGGAATATTTCTCACATTTTCTTGGTTCATATTCTGCGTATGAGTATTAATGAAAGAAAAATCTTCGTTGGTAATTTTTCAGATTAATCCCGCTGACTCTACGTATCACGATAACTGACAACATCCGCAGCAACCAGTTTAGCAGACCGTGCCATACCTCCGCCGTTTTTAAAGATTAATAAAAATAAAAAATACCACATGACAGCCAAAAGTAGTAATAAAACATACCATGCGTCTAAAAAATGCTAACAAAATTCTTTCCTTTAAAAAAAAATCATGAAGATTAGCAAATTTTTCCTCGCCTAACGGTATTTCCCCCTTTAAATTCGATTTTCTGAAGAACAAAAAAAATCGCATCTTGGCCGATTGTGACCGATCGTTGAGGATAAATTGCGGGGATACCGCCGCTGTGTTTTCGAGAACGTTTATTGATCCGAAGTAGCGAGAATTATTTGCATCCGACAGATTGCTCATTGCGATAACCCGAGTCATTCGTGCGCGAATGAATAATTCATAGGGTCGGAGGAATCACGTGCTTCGAGCGATAATTACGTGGCTTCGAGACATGCCAATAAAACCGACACTTCGAGGAAGAAAATGCAGGAAAACGCTGTTTCAGCACGAAAATTTCGACGGTGAATTCTTTCCTTCAATTCATTCTTTCACAATCGCTAGTTCGACTGAACTATTATTCGATGTGTTGAAACTTGGGACATTGATATGCAGCGGGTTCTCTTTCAATTTGTCCATTTTTATTATTTTTATCCGAAACCTTTCCTCATACTCCTAAGTTGTAGATTTCTTGATCATAAAAATAACGTTTGATTGGTTCAAAAAACTAAAATGTGGCGCAAGAAAATTTGGGCAATAGAAATATATTAATCTTTATTGCGTTCCAACCAATCAAACTTCAGCATCGCGCACGACTTTGAATTCCGCAATAAAAATAAAGTGCTTTTTCGAGACTCCTAAATTTGAAGGATTCGTAGTAAATAATTGAAACTGTTAAAAAAAAGAACGTGATTATGGAGGGTCGTGGCTATGAATAATGAGTGTTCATTTTTTTCTTTTCTGTTATGCAATTGACGTGTATATTTTTAGAACGATTTATCACAGTGACTCTTTTAGAAAAGTATTGTGATTTTTTTTAAATTACTTTTTCACATTCCACTTGATTAACGGGTCTTCTCACTTTAGACGCTAAAAACAGGCTATTTTCATGATTTTTATTTATTGAGATATATTATAGATATTAATATAAAAGTTGTTACACTTAAAAAATGCACTTTCGAAATACATTTTTAAAAATTTCAATGTACTTTGGTAACTCAAAGAAACTCTAACCGCTTGTCGGTTTGTTGATAAAATCTTCGAAACTACTGAACCGATCCTCGTGAACCTTTAACCACATATTCCTTACAACTATAGATATAGCGCATGTTAGGGATTTTTTAAAATTTTATATTTTCTTTCTTCCCAAAAACGGTAAAAACACGTTTTTTTTTATGTACGCCATTTTATTATTTTCGCATATATGAAAAATCGTACGATATGCGCTATGGGGCCGTCCATATATTACGTCATCGATTTTTGCTCGTTTTTACCCCCCCCCCCCCCTGAAATCATCTTATTCCTCCTATCGTTATAATACAATTATCGTTACCGTCATCCAACGACCAGACCCCCCCCCCCTATTTTAAAATGACGTAATTTATGGACGGCCCCTATAGCAATTAACCTACTGAATCTAAAACCGTTTGATTTTTTTTGTTTCGGATGATCCATCTCCGAGATTTCATCAACAGCGCAGACCTAAAATTTTTTTAGGACATTTTTTCAACCACCACTTTCGTCTATAAATAGTAGCTTAAATAAACATTTTAAAAAAATGTATTTCGCAAGTGTATTTATTAAGTGTAACAACTTTTATATCAATATTTACAATATAAATCTATCAAAAAAATGCATAAAAATAGCCTTTTTAGCGTCTAAAGTGGGAAGACCCCTTAAGTTTTTTTTTCTCCGAGCTGAGTCGTGTTCGTTGTAATAATAAATCCAAGAAAAATTTCGCAGAATTTTGCTCCATCATTATTTTCCACTGCATCCAGCACTCTCTGCCTCTTATGAGAAATATGTGAGCAATGGACTGCGATGTTTATAGAGGGAGTATAATATTGCGGCGAGGTGTCGAGACCGCGAAAATTGCTGGTGGACTTTATACGGTCGCGGATGTGACGGTATCCTTCATTTCTGCTTCAACAGTATAACGTAACACGA
>CALYCA010000542.1:0-10000 GCA_944452715.1 Ophion slaviceki | reverse complement strand
GAGTCGAAATGATGTTTTTTCTAAATGCAACTCGTCGAATGTTTAGAAAATAGTAAAAATGGATAATCAAAGTTTACCGTATCGCAATTTTGTAAAATGGTTTTTTTTTGCTGAATCTGGTACCAAAAATTAAAAAACTAGTACAGATTAAACATTTTTTTAACATTTGGTCAGCAAGCTAAAACCGGACTTGTTCACAGTACGTAAATTTTTTTTCGTGCTCTCTAAGTACACCTTTAGTAGCTCCCGAAATATTTAAAATCAAATTCGGCTCTGAACACCGTAACATTTGCTCAAAACTGCCTTTTGAGGCAAAAAGGCAGTTTTTAGGCACGGAGAAAAGAATGTAACCCAGTGTGGACAAATCCGGTTTTGTTCGCCAGTTCCGCATTTGTACAACGTTCACAACACTGGTCGCGAATTGGGGGGCGTTTTCCGTGCACCAATGTGAACGAACCTACAAAAGTACATGATACTTTTTTTTTATTTGTACAAATTCTTGAAGAATCAACAAACGTGTAATGAATTTCGGAAAAAAAACGGGAACAGTTCAACTCCATTCTAAAAATTACATGTAAATAGTTTTAATCGTTTAATTCCATTCCAAAAATCATATCCCAAACGGCGCTCTAGCCACTTAACACTGCGCTTCAATAGCCGAAGGGAATCCTGCCGTGAATCACATTTCGAGTGAAAACATCGTGTTTTATAGTGATCGTACTGCGGACAACCCTAAAACGTAACCACCGTAATTTTTTTTCCCACAAATATCCAACCACTGCTTTGAATGTAAATCGTCATTTTGAATTCACTCTTTTCCGGTGACTCAGCCCAAAATTTCGTCGTTCAAAATGTACGAAGACCAAAAAGTACATTTGTCGACGGAATGAATAAGATTACCAGACTTGAAAAACATTCAATTACAGTCAAAAATAGTGCTTGCAATATACACTGCGAATCCAAGTGGACTACATGCATAGATTATTTTATAAAACCAAAATAAAAGTAAATACTCAATTTAGAATTCTACAACAATGATATTGTATCATAATTCGTCACTTCCGGACTTTCTGTAATGATTTTAATCGAAGAAAATATTTTGCCTACATATGAAATCGAACCTACAACCTACCTACTTATAATTGCGCACGCTGCCCCTACGCTACCGAATGTTTGTAGCATCTTAGTCGCAGACATGGCATAAGAGACCAAATGAATTCCTATAATTATTTGTTGTATCACATAAATTATAGCAATTAGTTTATATCCTTGTGATAATTAGAAAGTTTTATCGAATATCATGCTATAGATTTTTTAAACATAACCTATTAATATATATATATATATGTATGTATGTATGTATGTATGTATGTATGTATGTATGTATGTATGTATGTATGTATGTATGTATGTATGTATGTATGTATGTATGTATGTATGTATGTATGTATGTATGTATGTATGTATGTATGTATGTATGTATGTATGTATGTATGTATGTATGTATGTATGTATGTATGTATGTATGTATCATTTCTCTCGCTCTCCCTCTACCCACGCCGCCCCCTTCTATGTGTGAATTGTAATATAGACAGGCCATTAATTCAATCAAATAGAAAAATGTTAGACTACGAAAATTCTGTTTAATAATAAGTAAATAAAAATCGGTACGTTTATTGGATTCAACCAAATTGCTTTTTTAATAGATGAAATCGAATCACAGATTGATTAGGACTAAATAAAATATTGAGTTTTTAGACCATATCAAATAGATCTTGATTTCAATAAATAAGATAGATTTCAAATAAATAATTCCAATAATGGACTGCAATGGAAAAAAAATAATTTCACGAAAAATCGAATTAATTCAAATTAAAAAATCAAACAGACGCATTTATAGTTATCAATAGAATTTTTCTGTCAGTGTAGGTTGAAATTCACGGTCTTTCGTACGGTCAGTTTTAATTAACTGAAACATTTAGTTGAAGTAAATATATAATTTAATTGAATATCGAACAAAAGTCCAGTAGGCAGAGATAGAAAAAAAGAATAACTTCATTGGCAGAAACGATTATTCTCGGTGCGCTGACAACGACGAATGATGCGTTGGAGGTAGGCTCGGTACTCGCTCTCGGCTTATATCATTTCGAGAACGCAATTTCTTTGCCGAATATTGTGGAGAACGACCCAGGTAGGAAATTAAAAGGCTGACGATGGAAACAAGCTTGTGCGAGCCTTGTTTCACCGAGCCTGAGTGAGACAGACCTGGCCCAGGTTTCATTGCATCGTTTGGAGCAGCTTGGAACCAAGACTGGCTGCTTAGCCTAAACTCAGGGTTATTTCAAGCTTTATTCAGCCGGTGAATTTTGAGGCTGAAAAATCAAGGCTGGATGCAGGCTTGTTTCAGGTTGTGATAAAATAAAATAAGTTTAAAATAATATTTTTTCTGTACTTTTATGAAAAAAGAATTTAGCAATAAATTTGTCGGGTGCGAAGGCACGAAAAACGAAAGCGAAGGAGGCAGCTCAGAATATTTAAACATATTCTCTTATCGATATTTATGAGGTACACAAAAAAGTGTATACGAAAATAAAAGTACGCAATAAAATAAAGTATTGTTTTTAAAAATATTTTTTATATATATTTTGTAACAAATAATATAACAAATAATAAATATATATAATAAATTAAATGAATTCTTTACAGATTTATTAAATTTACCCCAATGTAGAATATAGAAAACTAAAAACAGGCCTCATATAGCCTCGGGAAGAGTTTGGGAAAAGCCTGGTCATAAATGCTCGTGAAGGCTTCATTAAGGCTCGTTTTGAGCCTTGTTGTTTCGTCGTTTCAGGCTTAGTACAGGCTTTTCTACCAGCCTTTGGTCAAGCTTGTGTGCAAGAGCCTGAAACCGCGTTATCATTCAGAGGTTCAGCTAGGCCTGAAATCAGGCTGGTGCTCAGCCTGAATTAAAAAATGTGAGCCTTGTTTCAGAGCTTGGCGAGCTCTTTTTTCATCGTCAATTCCTACCTGGGGAGGAGCCATTTTGGTAGCTTCGATGCTCCGGTAAAGCAGAGAAATTCATCTCCCAGCCTCCTTCTCTTCCATTCTCCTGGACCCCTTCCGTTCTCTCGCTCCGTCTCTGTGCCTCTCTATTGTTACCATCGCGATTACGAGAAAAAAGGGTTTAACCGCATTCCAGCGACCATTTAAACCGCGATAGAGATGACGGCGAGGCGGCTCTTCAGACGGTATAGGAAGCGGTTAGTAGCCGGTAGGCGATGCTCTCCTGGTCATCTCGACCAGCTACACACTCGTGCGATCGTACTTGCGGACCGCATGTGAGTGCACAGTCCCACACATCGACGCATTTGTGGGCGGCTGTGTGTCATGCACTAATGTGTGGGTACACATGTGTATGTTGGTCCTGCAATGGTACGAGTCTTCCAAGCGGTGACGCTGGTGGCGGATCGCGGCTCATTGCCTCGCCCGATGACGTCAGGAGATCGGACAACCCGAGACGGCCGCCGTATACACAGGGTGTCATATCGCGAATGGATGATCCTGCAACTGTCGATAGGTCAGATCATGTTCTACTATAACCTGGAATTTCAGTTTACTAAAAGTCCCACGGTTTTCGAGATAAAAGTCAGCTGCGTTTGGTTTTTCGCGTGCCATTTCTACAAATGATAACTTTTTTACCCGGTAAAAAAACAATACTCTTGGTTATTTGTTTCATCTAGAAAAGTCTTCTTTTTAACCTTAAATGTTAAGGCCTCAGGCCACAGTAACGGGTACAAAATCATGTCCGAATTTAACAATTTTTTTCGTACGAAAAAGTGATGCACTCATACAATTAATCACACATCAATTTAGTATGAATATCAAGCTGTTAGAAAAAAAATATATATTTTTTTTATGTACAAAATGGCCGACTACTCGAAACTTTTCGAAACAGTTTTTTTTTCAATTGGCGTGACAAATAAATTCAACAATTTTCACTCGATTTACTTCAAATTTAAAAGTTATGTTCCTAATTGCATTTCGCAGAGAAGTACGTGCGGAATTTCTGATTAATCGAAAACTTTTCATTTCATGAGCAGTTTATGAGCAGTTGTAATGAAATTTTTCACTGAAAATTCATTTCTTAAGTTCAAATACCTACAACTTTTGAATAAAACAATATTTTTTAAACTCCGTACGTACTCTAGGTATTCTATTGTAGATTGACGAGAATTTTTGTTTTTTGTTCTAGGTAAAAAATTGTGGATGCTAAATGTCACGCCGCGGAGCGCCTAAAAAAAAGATAACAAAAGAAAATATTAGTAGTCGGCCATTTTGTACATCGAAAAAAAAAATGTTTATATAAAATATAAAATATAATTAATATATAATTAATATATTTTATAATTACAATTAAATTAATTATAATAAATTATAATTGTAATTAAAAATATAATTAATTAATATATAATATTTATATAAAATATAAAAAAATTTATATTTATATAAAAATATAAAAATATATACAGCTTGATGTTCCTACTAAATAGATGTGTAATGAATTATATGAGTGAATCACTTTTTCATACGAAAAAAAATTGTTGAATTCGCACATGATTTTATACTCGTTACTGTGGCCTGAGGCCTTAAAAAGTTGCTTAGTTAATGTCGATTCATATCATTTGTAGAAGCGGCTACGAAAAACCAAAAGCAGATGATTTTTTTCAAAAAATAACAAAGCCCAAAATTTCGAAAACCGTGGGATTTTTACTAAACTGAAATTCCAGCATACGGTAGGATAATTTGTGACCTATCGACGGTTGCAGGATTGCCCATTCATCACAGGGCACCCTGTATACGTATATACGCGAGTTCCGCGTGACCTTCAAATTCCCGCGCTTTTTCGACGAGTCGGCCGCGCGGGAGAGAACGAAGATTGGAGGCGGCAAGCGTACGAGAAAAAAGACCGATACAGGGGGAAAAGAGAAAGGGGTGGTTGCATACCCCACTCTGAATGCTTCGGGTTGACGTCCATGGTATTCTTTTTCGTCGAATACTCACTGCGGATGCGATCGGTTCTTTATTGACGGATATTTATTGTAAAATTGCAGCCGGCCATTTGTGCACGAAGAAAGCACGTTGTCGATTTTTTTGGTAGGGTTTTTCGATTTTTTCTCTCGATTTTTCACAAATCATTTGCGGGGATCGTACGTACGAGAAGAAGGAGCCGAAGGAAGGAACGAAATAAATGTGTTTTTTGTGTCGAATGAGGCAAAAATCCATAGAACTGTATAGAGGAGACCCGAAAGCTTACCCAGGTAGGAATTGACGATGAAAAAAGGGCTCGCCAAGCTCTGAAACAAGGCTCACATTTTTTAATTCAGGCTGAGCACCAGCCTGATTTCAGGCCTAGCTGAACCTCTGAATGATAACGCGGTTTCAGGCTCTTGCACACAGGCTTGACCAAAGGCTGGTAGAAAAGCCTGTACTAAGCCTGAAACGACGAAACAACAAGGCTCAAAACGAGCCTTAATGAAGCCTTCACGAGCATTTATGACCAGGCTTTTCCTAAAGTCTTCCCGAGGCTATATGAGGCCTGTTTTTAGTTTTCTATATTCTACATTGGGGTAAATTTAATAAATTTGTGAAGAATTCATTTCATTTATTATATATATTTATTATTTGTTACAAAATATATATAAAAAATATTTTTAAAAACAATACTTTATTTTATTGCGTACTTTTATTTTCGTATACACTTTTTTGTGTACCTCATAAATATCGATAGGAGCATATGTTTAAATGTTCTGAGCTGCCTCCTTCGCTTTCGTTTTTCGTGCCTTCGCACCCGACAAATTTATTGCTAAATTTTTTTTTTATAAAAGTACAAAAAAAATATTATTTTAAACTTATTTTATTTTATCACAACCTGAAACAAGCCTGCATCCAGCCTTGATTTTTCAGCCTCAAAATTCACCGGCTGAATAAAGCTTGAAATAACCCTGAGTTTAGGCTAAGCAGCCAGTCTTGGTTCCAGGCTGCTCCAAACGATGCAATGAAACCTGGGCCAGGTCTGTCTCACTCAGGCTCGGTGAAACAAGGCTCGCACAAGTTTGTTTCCATCATCAGCCTTTTGATTTCCTACCTGGGTAGGTGTCGTTACTGAGTCGAGCCTCCTTCGATCAAGCCACATTCGTACAATGGAATTATGCCGGCCGGCCAGCGAATCTTTTCATCGCGATCGTGTGATGAGATCACGTACCGAAACGCGCTTATTTTCGACCTATTGTAGGCTCGGTAATACGTGTACTTGTCGTTACAGTACTTAGGCATGCGGATACTTTGATGCACATGTATATATTCGTTAGAGTGTACAAGAGAAAAAGTTACTTTCTTTTGAGTCTCCCACTTTTTGTTACAAGTGGAAATGGTTTTCCTTTGCTTCTCGCAATAAAGGGCCCGGCATTGTATCTTAAGAGCTCAATGGTTTGTTTGGGTTTGTTTGGCCCCTCAATGGTTTGAGGGGCTAGGCTACGGGAAAATTTCTAAAGATTGTTCGTCGCTTGAGCCTAATGAAATTGAAGAGGAAGGTCCGACAGAAGCTGCAGGAATCGCAGATTGAGGGTAAACTTATGATTACGATAAAACTGCTAGTCAAATTTTCAACGCGTTTTTTTTTAGACGCGGCCGGGTTGAAATTCCGAACGTTGAATGATCAGAACGCTCAAAACTCCGAAAGAATACTGCCCCGAAAGATCAAGACTCCGAAAAAAATTGACACGAAAGGCAAAAAATCCGAAAATCTTAACACCGTCAAAATAATTCGGTTATGGAAGTTTTAAGTTTCAAAATTGTCAATAAATCGACGAATTATTTCAAGATTTTTTTATTTATTAAGAAGTGATTGTACGTCAATTTTGAAAATTGTCTAGACAATGTTATACGTTCTACATCATTTCCAGTCAACTGTGTAGACTTTCGCTGGCATAACCTTGACGAACCTTGTAATTTCGGAAAATTAAAATTAGGAATTTCAAACCGTCGGCGCATTCGAAGTTCGGAATTTTAACCCGGCCCTCATGTCAAGATACACTTATACTTTGATCGAATTATAACAATGAAATCAATATTTTCATCTTTCAACCCGTTTTTCTCAAAACGACATTTTTCAAATTTGCTGCACTTCTTACTCGAATACAAATAATCCGATTGACTTGAATCTTGTTTCAGCGTATTTAGTATTCGTTTCTTCGTACAACTGTCCAATTTTTCGATCGGATAAAAAATGTCAATATGCCATGCAAAAAACCATCAGATTTTTAAGCGTAATTTGGAACTTTTTTTCAAAACTTCGTCATTTTGTTGGATGTTAATTTGCTCTTTGAATTACAATGTCAGCAAATTAAAAAAATCGCATTTCGAGAAAAACGCATTCAAAGATTAAAGCATCGATTTTTGCAAGATAAAATAATATTGATATAAATCGATTCGAAAAATCTTAAACAAAAAATCGATTTTTTATAAGTGTCAGACTCGTATAGCCCCTTAAGGCATCCGCTCTCAAGGGATGCACACCTGTGTGCACAAAATCGACTCTCTCTTACTTATTCGCCGTCCTTCTCGTTTTATTCAGTCTTTTACCCTCCGCGCCTTTTGTATGCAGTCTTTTACGTGAACCGCATAACAATCGGTCATTACGTATGAAACCACATACACATGCGCGCAGGGGCGCCCGCACGTCTCGTTTTTTTCAAAAAGATGGCCGCTATGCGTAATCTTAGGAAAAAAGCGGTACAGTAACCGGAGAAAAAGATAGCGGAATGTTTTGTTTCAGGAAACAAATGTATATAGTGTCGTGGCGGGCGCATCTGATTGCTTGTACGCATTTGTGCGATATTGCTTATCACAGAACGTGTTCGCGTAAGTAAACCGATATCGCACTGATAATCGATTTACTTACGATTCATTGCACTCAGTGTCGCAATTTCTGAGAGATAGAGAGAGAGAGAGAGAGAGAGAGAGAGAGAGAGAGAGAGAGAGAGAGAAGCAATAACCAGAGTACGAAAACAAAAGTGACTCGTACATCGGGAACTTTGCTCCTCCCCCGTCAAGCAGCCTTCGATTGATAGGGACCAATATTACGCAAGCTGCATCGATTCACGTTTCAACCTTGAACAGTTTCTTATGTCCCGATTATACGATAATTGTGAGGTTATATCTCTTCTAAGGGGGGAGATATATTTAGGCGAGGAAACAAATTTGCTGATTTTCATGATTTTTTTTTATGCAATATTTCTTCGCCATTTTTGAGGCTTAGGGTATGTTTTTATCACCACTTTTGGCTGTCGCGTGGTATTTTTTTCGTTGATTGATCTCTAACCCTAGAATGGTGCACTTATTTTTTTTGCCTTCTTGAGGCACATTGGGGCACAAATGTACCCCACGCGTTGGACCCGATTATCGGGATTGCAAATAGTGAATACAATTATTAGAAGCACATAATTTTCTTCTTTTAACGAGGAAGCCATTTAATAACCATTTAAAAATTTCAGAAAATTCGAAAAGTGTGTCAAAGTTTGATCCGATGGGAAAATTTTAAATTGGTATAATGGAGTACCATTACAAAGTTCGTAGGGCACGAATGTACCCCAGTGTGCCATTCTAGGGTTAAAAATGGCGCGGTCTTCTAAACTGCATTTTCAAAACTGGCGTTACGTATAGCTAAAAAACTAATCGATTCTGATAAAATTTCGTATCAATCTTTCTAGCCTTATTATCTGCAACATGATGCTAAATGTTTTCGAAAATGAAAGCAAAAAGTATTTTTTAACGGAAAATGTAGTCATTGTTTTTTTCGGAAAATTCAATATTTTTGTTTCAGAGCGTACCATTTCATCGATTCTCAACATTTCTCACTTTTTCTTGGTTCATATCCTGCGTAAGAGTGTTGATGGGAGAAAAATCTTCGTTCGCTTTTTTTCAGATTCATTTCGCCGACGCTACGTGTCACGCCATCTGACCACATCCGCTGCAATCCGTTTATAATACCGTGCCATAATTCCGCCATTTTTAAAGATTGATAAAACAAAAAAATACCACGTGAGAGCCCAAAGTAATAATAAAACATACTCTGAGTCTCAAAAATAGTGATGAAATCTTTACTTTAAAAAAAATCATGAAAATCAGTCATTTGTTCCTCGCCTAAAGGGATATCCCCCCTTAATTCGATATATAATAATGATGATTATTGATAATGATAATATTTTGTGTCACACAAAAATGTAAGACATTTGCATCGTTTGTTTTTTCCCACGGCTCACACAGGCAAGCCTTTCCGTCGTAATTAATGACCCGGCCAAACCTGCTTGTTTTTTTTTTGCTGTTTCCCCACCGAGTCACTATACCCAGTGACGCGTTCTTCCAACGCCCCCGGCGTGAAATCCGGGTCGAAGACCGTGATTTTTGCCTCGAAGCTCGGAAGTCTCGATTTTTAATCGATACAACTATAAATTATTGGGTGTACAAATAAGTCTCCGCCGTTTGGTAAAAGACGGCTCTACCAAGAGGTTATGGTTGAAATTGTCGGATATTGAACGTCATATCGTAAGGTTGGCCATCTGGCAAGACCATAACCTTGAAATTTTAGCAATTTTGTATCAGCATCGCATAATTTTTTTTCGTGCGAAATTGTCGAGTTTTGAGTCGAATAAGCGTCATTTGTGGGAACATTTGCGTTTGGCACGAATTTCCTTCCAAAAATGCTTCCAATTCCGCGTCTTCATTTCGACCTTCCGCTACGTTCTTTGTCTTTGACGTCAAGGGGTTCGTAAGGGGCTATACCAGTGTGACACTTTCAAAAAATCGATTTATTTATTTTTTTTGCCTTTTTCGACAGTTTAGCTCTTTCAAGATTTATCCTTTCAAGATTTTTATATTTTCAAGAATATGAAATGAGGTTTTTCAAATTTGCTAACATTGTAACTCAAAGAGCAATTAT
>CALYCA010000541.1:0-16892 GCA_944452715.1 Ophion slaviceki | reverse complement strand
TCTCTGACGGTCGTCAACTGAGAGTGAAAGAACTATCTTAGAAAAGCTGAGTCACCGTACCGACGTACAGTAACGATTCCCCGCGCACTTCCGGTTCGCTTCCGTCCTTGCCAATTATTTCATGACTTCCGTACAATGAGTAGATTTTTATGTCCTATCTTCCATGAATGTACAATTGTACATTGAAGCCATACAAGCACGTGAAAACAGCAGGAGTACGACCGCATCACCAAGCTCATTTGTTACAATGCACGAACAGTACCCAAGTGCCCTGCACACATTCAATTCGAAAAAAAGCATAATAAAGTTTTTTTGCGTCTACTGCCGAGAAAATAGTATCGTCCAGGGCGAAGAACCCCACGAGGATCGAGATCGAGTCACGGGACTGATCCTTTCCGGATAGGAACAAGTGTCAATCAGCGTCAGCTTCTTCCCCCTCCCCTCTCTCTGTATCTCCGTCTTCCCTCAGTACCGCATCGAATTCAACGCAATCTGTGGAGTAGCTGTCTCCGCCAGTGTTTCGAGGCTCCCCTATGTGTACAGTATATGTGTATTTTTATATATATACGAGTATATATCCTGAGTTCCGACGTATACCCTTACGGGTTTTTATGTAAAGGGTGTCTCAAAATAACCTGACATTTTTAATTGAGCGCCATTATTTTGTTGTGGTGAACATAGAGTACTAATCTTTGACAACTGGCATCAGGAAGTATTGAGGTTCAGTTATAGAGAATTACACGATCCAGCAACGCATAGAAATGGTGAAAATTCACTACAAAAATTGTGGAAATTTTGCAGAGATGCGCGCAACCTGCGACACCGCGGGCGCAACGTAAACAATGCAGTTATTGCAGTCGAAGTTTCATGGTCGTGTTATCCCGCGCCGCGGCGATCGTAATTGACCACCAAAAGCGTGCGAGTTGACGCCATTTGACTTCTTTCTTTGGGGTTTTCAGACCATTACGGAGCTCAATGAAGCAATTGGACGCACCATTGATGAAATTAGTCCACAGTCATGTCAAAATGGTATTGAAAGTCTTGTCCAAAGAGGGAACGTGTGCAAACAGAGACATGATTCATGTTTGTTGTTTGGACCTTACATTGAAATTAAAATATTCGTTCTTTTCAAATAAATAATACGTTTTATTGATAAATAAAAATCTCAGGTCATTTTGAAACACCCTTTATTATCCTTCCGTATTGAACACTTTTCGATCACTCTCTACCCGCACTTCGCTAATCTACCCTAACGCCCGTTGCGCCCACAGCCGTCTTCCGCTACACGATGCCGCATTTGTCGAGGGCACGGGGAAACTGTGGGTAACCCGTACCGGCCTTGGCTCCGTGAAGAGTACAGGGTAGAGTATAGGTTAATGTAATCAAACGCAGCGCCCGGAGTGGACAAAAATTGCAATAAACTCGGCTACTTATCTGTCAAATCTGTATGAGCGTAGAAGAGATTTTTGCAATAAAAGTTAAAATATTGTTTTATTGTAAATGGGCCATTACTTTGTAACAAATTGCAAAAAGACCGGAAGGAATAGTAGATGCAAATTTGATTGATGCCCAGCAGTTTTGGCTTTAAAGAAGTTCTGTGAGGCGTCAGAGAAGTAGAGGCATAATGTTTGCCTTATGGCACAAGCTCAAGTTACTAATAATTCCATACCTCTAATCCATTAATTTTTAACAACAGACAACTCTCATCTATTTTGCCGCCAGCTATTTTGCACCGCCGGCTATTTTGTCAAAAGGCGACAAGTTGTTTGTCCGACGCAGCCTTCCCTAACCCCCACTCTATACTCGTAGCTATGCTCGTAGCTGTGGTTACTATGACGCGTCGTTGCTATCGACTCTAGCGTGAGGTGCCCCGCACGTAGCAAAATAAACGGCGGGCGTCGGTCCTAACTCGGCAAAATAGATTAGATTTGAGTGTACCTCTAATTCATAATTCACAAAACATAACCTAAGTTTAAATACAAGTTTAAACTTGGGTCATGTTTTGTCCGTAACATTTGTACGTCCCTGGCGTGTTCAGCAGATTCCAACAGTTTTGCCTTAGATTGAGTTTGAGGTTGGAAATTGATATTGTGAGTTATACTCTCGAAGCCGGTCTTCAAAATTATGCTCTTTTTAGTCTGAAGACAAAATTGATAACATTAAAAAGTGGTGCAGCAACAATACGCGTTTGTTCAATTTCGCTAAAAGCAATTTTATAGCTTCATTTTTCTCGTCTTATAACAAAATTACAAGTAAACAAAAATATACATCTTAAAAAAATGTCCTTATTTTTTCACTTTGCTGAAAGGAAACGCTTCTTGCCGCCTTCGGCCAGACAAACTGATTTAATGCAAACAAATTAAATGCAGTTGTGACGTGATATTGATTTTTACAATTTATCACAATATTGTAACCACAATTCCAGAGCCTTTGACAGAGCCGACAAAGATACAAACTCTACGCGGCGCTAGGGTTGCGCATGGAGCCAATGGACGGCCTATCCCTACTTCCGGCCTATCCCTACTTCCTGATCGGGATCCAACGGGTCATCACATTTGATCCCTATACTAAACCGTCACACTTGTACATTGGGTTCTCATCGGGATTCCCCATTGGAATGTACGAATCCAATTTTAATCCTAAAGAAATCCTAAAGTTCCCACATTATCGAATTGAATCCGATACGATTCTGTTGATGGATCCAATCCCATTCTGTACGTTGATTTTTTTAACAGAATATATAGATATACAGAATGAGTGGATCTTAAAAAGTATAAATCTTATTTCAAAAAGTATCAATGCTTAAAAGTATATATCGTAAAAATCTATTTAAATGACGTCTCTTAAAATCCACTTTAATTATCATTTGCAATTTTTTCTACTAGTTTGACATAATATCACGACCCACGTACACGCTCACGAAGCGTGCAGGTAATATTTCAACACGCCGAGTCTATTTCTCGTGACTTTTCACATATTTACAATTCGAATTTAATAAGAATTCTAAAACGGCATTCATCGGGGAACAGTGCAGAAACTGATTGGATCCCAATGAGGACTCCCTATGTGCGGTGCTCCGAACTAATCCCTATAGCAGTGGTTCTTAACATTTTAGTGATGAGGGGCCATTTGACTAAATATTTGTCTTCCCATGGGCCACCAACTGTTTGGCTTCAGCGTATCAAACGCAGAAAAGTTCTCTCGACTTTGTTGATCCTTACGTCGATTTTAGCGATAAACGCGCTGATTTTATCTTCGAATGCAAATGTGTTGCTCATACCTTCCAACTTCATATTTCCTGACCCTTGCAGCTGAACGGTCAATTAACTTAGTTGTTCGAAAAAAATCCCCTAAATAAGCAAAAAGTATTTTAAATTTTTACGGACAGAAGTGATCCAACAACTCTTTGTTTTCCTTATTTTAGAATAATTTTACTTCCTCTCTCAATTCGTACAACCTCGACAGCATATTTCCGTTGGAAAGCCAACGCACTTCGATGTGAAAAAGCAGGGTTTCGTGTTCAGAGTTCATATCAGAGCATAATTTTTTGAAGAGACAAGTATTAAGTGCACTCCTTTTAATAAAGTTGACTACTTTTATAGCTGTTTTCATCCTGATAGCAAAGCATTCCGGGGGCTTTTTGGCAGCCAATGCTTGTCGATGAATAACGCAGTGCGTCGTTATTGCAGATGGATTCTTTTTTTTAATCAAAGCTGCAAGATCAGAACGAGAGCCGACCATAGCAGGGGCACCGTCCGTACAGAGCCCAGCAAGCTTTTGCCACATAAGTCCATGTTTCTCGAAGTATTTACTTATTACATCCATAACGTCTGCACCTTGTGACGTCGTTTCCAATTCTTGAAAAAAATAGGAACTACATTAACCCTTCCTTGACACACTGGGTTGTTTCGACGAATTTGAAATCAAATGCTGACTTGCCCAACATTGAAAATTATCAATAATTTTTTACAATAATTAAATTTTTTATTTTCCGAATTTTAATGATGCTGACATATTAATAAATGTTTAAAATATATCCTTGATTTTTTTCAATAAAAAACGACCGAA
This sequence comes from Ophion slaviceki, assembly GCA_944452715.1. Lineage (NCBI taxonomy): Eukaryota > Metazoa > Arthropoda > Insecta > Hymenoptera > Ichneumonidae > Ophion > Ophion slaviceki. The sequence continues at coordinate 12,824 of CALYCA010000541.1, read as the reverse complement.
GGGTTGTTGAGGACAGGTGGCTGAAGTACTATCCGGGTCACGTTGACCCAGTGTGTCAAAGCCGTGGCTAAATATGTGTGTCAAGGAAGGGTTAATCGTTTTATCATCGTTCAAAAATCGAATAAATACAAGTAGTTGACAACATTATGAACCGTCGATAGATTCATCACATGGCGCAAAATACGGATTACATTTTATCTTGTCAATAATCTGTTCTTCAATGTCATTTGACATTTTTTTGAATACGCGACTTCACTATGTCATTCGATAATGGAATTTCACGAATTTTCTTTTGCGCTTCGTGTCTTAAAAACTTTACGGCGGCTTTAAACATATAAAGCTGTATTAGCGATTCGGCGATTGTGTGTGCTTTTTTTCATTTCACAATAAATTTTGAAATTTCAAACGATGCAGTCAATGTTTTGTTCAGATACTGCATAACGTGTTCCGCTGGGTACGAGGTTAATTTTTCTTTAGATTTATTAGTTCGCTTTCGAAGAATTCTCGCGGACGGTCACAATAATTTGGATATACGGATTTTAAAAATAACGTTCCAACTTTGCCGACTTTGAAGCATCATTCGCAAGCACAGTTGCGCAAATTACGCGTTGAGATCTAGTCTCCCCATTTATTTTTATTGAAGTAAAGCTGAGCTTAATATAATCGCCGTCATAATTTCGTTTCGGTGGCAGTTTTCTGAAAACAAAACAAGTCTATTATGAAAACAAAACCGCTTCTGAAAACAGAACAAGTCTATTATACTTAAATATTCCTAGGTCCCACCTACTTAGTGACCTACATAATTCGAACTCAGACAGCCGTCACATCAAAAAATCTGTAATATAAAACTGAATAAAAAATAAATACAATCGATGACACATAAGCGTTAATGAGCAACCGCTGGAACCGGGTACAAAGTAAATCGCAATTAAAAACATTCCTAGCAGATTTGACAAACTAACATGTGACGTGGTTTAGTATGGTTTTATACAGTGCCTACTTAGCAGATTTAACGAGTAACAAACAAAAAAACGTTTTATTTTACTTACGTATCCAAATCAGGGGCAATTATTTTATAGACCTTCGTAGTCTCTAACGATTTTTGCCCAAGTATTGCTGTCAAACTTGAAAGTCGAGAATAAGCAAGCACTCATAACAATGAACGTAGTTGGACAAAGGCGAACGGAACGAACGTCGGGCGCGGACGGGCCGAAGACACGGCGCCCTTTCATTGTACTTTCGTACAAAATGTATATAAGCGTCGTGATCCAAAACATACACAAAATGACGGGGGGCAGGCACGACCCTTCGTCATCCGTCTCTAGTCGCGTATAGTCGTAAAAATTTCTGTGTGCCCGTGAAAAACGACGCAACCGACCCAACCTCGAGCCAGCATCACGCCAATCACATTCTACCATTGGCCGATGAACGGCAGCACTACCGGCTTAGTGTTGCGCCACGGTAGGAGTGATCTCTTCGGCCCAACGCTGGCATGTACGGTTGGCCAATAGTAGGCTTACCGGAAATCCTAACAGTTGGCCGGGTATTGGCCCAACATTGGGAACGTGAACAACGACAGAACCGACCCAACCTCGAGCCAGCGTCACGCCAATCACATTCTACCATTGGCCGATGAACGGCAGCACTACCGGTTTAGTGTTGCGCCACGGTAGAGTGATCTCTTCGGCCCAACGCTGAGATGTACGGTTGGCCAATAGTAGGCTTACCAGAAATCGTAACAGTTGGCCGGGTACTGGCCCAACATTGGGCTAAAGAGATCACGATCATTGGCTGACGGTTGGCGTGATCACCGGCCCATAGTAGGGCTAAGGTCGGCTTCATATTGTTGGCGCAATTTTCGGGCTAATGTTGGGCCAGTGTAGGGCTGTCGAAACAACCCAATGCTTAGCCAACAATCGATCAGATTCGCAAGTTTCTGTGCTTGATGATTGCTAATCGAAAGAATTATTAGATTCATGAACATCGTTATGCACAATCACTTGTTCGTGAAATGTTTCCAAATTTATTTCACTATCTACTTGTCTTTTTGTTCCGTTGCCTCTGATCCTAACCTGCTGTAAAGAGTCTTCTAATTTTTGTCGTCGTTTTAACACTCGACGTTTCTTAATACTATCATAATGACTCTGCATTTTCTTAATACACCACAAAACTTTAGTATAAATCAATTTTATTTTTAATAAAGTAAACTTCAGATAACAGTAATTATGAGTTTTTATTATCACAGGACGTAGAAAATTGCATGCAGCGATAATAAAAAAATATTCAATAATAATGTACGTAAAAAAGCATTTTTGTATATATGTATGGACTATACCATTCAAAGCCAGTGTTGGGCCAGGGTTGGCAATTCGTCAGTTTGCCATGCTAAAAATAAGCATCGCCAAAACCACGGTCAAACGATTGGCTCAGACTCAGGGCCTGCGCTCGCCCCGACAATTGGCCGACGGTCATTAATTAGTACTGGCCCAGCGTTGGCTCTTCGATGGTGTGCCGAGCGTGAATTCAAGACAGGCAAACCCATGATCAACCGATTGGCCCATGTTCGGGGCCAACACTGGGACCCGATAGTTGGCTGACAGTTGGTAATCGATATGTCGCCCAAGGTTGGGTGTTCGTTGGTTTCCCATGCCTCAAATGAGCACTAGCAGAATCATGGCAAAATCATTGGCCCGTATAAAGGACCAACGCTGGGTATTGCTGGTTGGTGCTGAATATCGTACCAAGCGTCGGCCGCATTTTAAGCGCCGGCAAATTTTTCACGGGTGGCTTACGTCTTAATCTTGACGCGTCGTCGACTTGTTGTTATTTATTTACTATTTTTAGTAACTGTGTGATACCTTCGCGGACCACTTCGGGTGCTGTCAGGGACCACCAGTGGTCCACGGACAACCGGTTAAGAACCATTGATCTACACCAAGGTCTCAGAAGTCTGGACCTTCCGCTGACTCGTTGATGCGCCAGCCGGTGCATGGCCAAGCGGTCACCGCTCTGCGTATCCAATCGTCACCGGTGTCACCAGACCGCCCATCCACCAATGTTCTTCGTGCGAAATTAATGATTCAATGTTTATATTCATATAGCCAAGTACCCGATGAGAGTGGAATGAAGAAAGCAATAAGTTTAACCTTCTGCTCGAGTGTCAATTCCCCATCGTATTCGTACAGTGACGAGGAGCGATCACGCCGAGGATCGCGATGGTGCGGGTAATGAATGTGCATTACAATTACTGAGAATATGGAAATTTCGTTGCAGGTATGTATGTGTACACACAAATGTGTGTGCACCTTCGTATAGATGAACGCGTGCGCACGTATACGTCGTTCTTGTGAAGCGGCATCGCCGCCTTGGCCAAGAGATAGTGCAAGGGAGAGGTAGTTTAGCCTACCCGAGAGGAGGCGAGTCGAGCCCGGAACGAGCGACTTTGGCGGCTCGTCGCCGTGTTATCCGCCCGGTATACCCAACTATGTAAATAGAGGCCAGCGGAAATTGGTCTTTGAGACTTGAGAGCACGGCCGCATAGGGGAGAAGAGGGAAGGGCGACGAGGAGATTGCGGGGCAGTATATATGTATTTTGCGCAGTGAAGAGACTCCCGCATGTCGCATCTAGAGTCCACCGGAGTTCAACGCAACCCTCAAACCCTCGAAACACAATGTAAAATTGTTCGTAATGCGTACCGTAAAATGGGGTCACTTTGAACAGATTTTGAAAGTTTTTCGTAGGTGACCTTTTTTAACATCCTAAAGTCCAAATTTTTTGCTCCAATAGAATGTGTATAAGAAATGAGACATTTAAAAGAAAATCAAGCCCATCCCCCCACAATTTTATATTTTTCATTAAAAAAGTGTCAAAGTAACCTCGAATGTGGGGTTTATTTGACAAGGCATTCAAATGCAACTTATGGCAAAGATTAAGGGTTACATTGACATTATATTGATAAAAAAAAATATTTCATGCATTATACATGGAATTTAATGAAAAACAACGATTTTTTACAATCAAATTGTCATCTTAATTATGGGCACATTTTAGCCCAAAATATCAAGTACCTAGGGTACTATGATGGGCACTCAATCAGTCTTAGAATTATGATTGAAATCAAAATCAACTTCAGCAACATTATAAAAAGCTTGAAGTTTTACGGTATTCCGTTGAAAATTCGCTGTCCTGTCTGAAATAATGGCTCAGCAGCGATGGGACTAGAAATTTCGCGACTACGAAACGACTTTGCTCGAGTGCCGAATATATCTGAGCAAAAAATAAAAAATGTCCCTACCAGCCGGCCCAATAGGACCAATTTTGATTCTTTCGCTCACTCGAGTGGAAGGAATTTTAATTCTTCACCCGATCAGAATTGCCCAAAAGCATCGCCGATGTATTCGTATAGGAATTTCAATAAATTTCTTTGGCGAATTCGTCCGGAGGTGGGGGAAAAATTTGAAAAAATGCAATTAACTCACCCGCTCGGTTGTTCCCGATGTTTCAGCGTCTCAAGCGTCTCAGCATCGACATAGTGGTAATGCGGTCACCTCTGGAAAAAATGGAAAAATGAAAAAACATGTTTTTTATTCTAGGTGCTCTTGTCAATTCATGAAACGACATACAGATATACATAAACATTGTGTATTTTCCTTCGCTCCCATCCGTCCCAGCCCAATCACTCGGGCAAACGTATACGAAATTATTTCATATGGCATAATGAGGCTAAGCGGCGCATTTACCTTATCAAAAAGTCCCTGCATAAAACATGTGCCCTCCGCGTGTGTGCTAATGGGCACGGGCAGCGTTGAGAAAGGAGGGGCCAGCGCTGCAGAGCTACGCGTATACATTCATACGTATATGAAATACCGAACGAGCCCGCATACGTCGAGTCTTACTCTGCCGATAAAAACCTCGCAACGCGTTTCACAGTCCGCATCACGCCTACTAGGATCCCTGGCAGTTTTTATCCTACCCCCTCCCTGTCAAACTCACTCGAGATAGCGCAACGATGCTTAAGCTCCGAAGCGAAACGTGCCCGGCATTCCCTAAGAATATACAATATCGACTTCCGGCTCTTGTTGACGGGCTTTGCCTTTTATGGGAAACCTTCGGTGAACACAATCGGCTAGCACTGAGAATCGAGTCGTTTCCAGAGATTGCGCATTTGCGTAGTTTTCTAAACGATCGCTGGTCGTTTACTTTTCGATAGATAAAAGTTATATATTGCAATTAATCATTATATATACAGCCTTGGACAAAAGTATTAAGCACCCTGTAAATTTTATATTCGGACAAAAAATCGAATATCTCGGCGAAAAAAATCGCAAACCAATTTACCAAACGGAGTTTTGAAGCGGACAAAGCCAGCTTCGTTTTCTTTTTTATTTATATATTTGCGATTTTTTTTGTAGTCGGTACGTCATTATGAAAATGCCAGTTTTTCACGATTTTTGAACTTTGCAGAATCGCGTGCTGGACTTTGAAAAATAGTAATTTCACCATTTAGTGATGAGATCTTTGAAAAGGAAACCGTTAGCTTTAGTTTCGTTTTGTTTTTAATTTAGCGATTTGTTCCGCAAAGTTATTTAGTTTTTTTTCTTAAAAGAACGGCAGGTTTTCGAAAAATTGTCATGGTGCGGCGTAACTTTGAAACTATGAGGTTTGGAATATTTAGGGCCTCTGCACACGGCGAATTTCTACGCGCAGACGACGCGATACAAACGCGATGTACACTTGATCGACTAAGGACTTGATAGTCTAGGGAGTAAAAAGTTGTATTTCGTTATTTTGGAGTCACCAGATTTTTTTAGATTTTTTTTTTCAAAATTTCTTTGAATCGCTATTTTTGGTTGACAGTCGACGATTTGTCTCATTAATTTATTGCCGTCACTTTAAAACAAAGATGTTTTAATGAAAAATATCAACAGGAGAAAAGGTACATAGAGCCTTGGCCCAAAGTATTAAGCACCCTTATGATATATTGATATTTTTTAAAGTACTTAGAATTATTAAAATTGCTTCGAACTAAAGCTAAGACGGCATCATCAAATATAAAATTAAACAATAGAAAACCTCTTTTGGTGGATTGCAAAACATCTGGATCGTAAAACGCTAAACATGTGCGTTTTTTAAATTTCGACTGAAACTTTTAGGAGTCTTCATTTGATATTCTTAGAACGAAGAAGCCGTTGTCTGCGATTTCATTAGATCAGCGCGATTCCGTGTTTTCGAAAATGCCAAAAAGTCGTGAGCGAGTGATACGAGAAACAGGCCAAAATTCAACTTCTTCGCAAACAAGGGAAGTTCCAAGTCGAAATATCGAAGCAATTGTGATAGTTTTAAGTAATTTTTAAAATATCAATATTTTATAAGAATGCCTAATACTTTTGGCCAAGACTGTATGTGCCTTTTGTCCTCTTGATATTTTTATCAAAACATCTTTGTTTCACAGTAACGGCAAGTGGGCCGTCGATAACGGTACCAATTTTCCACAGTGTCCCCGTACCCTCAGCAAATGCAGTATAGTGAAGCTTAAGACGGCCGTGAGCACAAGAAAAGTTAGGTTAGATTCGCGAAGTGCGGGTAGGGAGTGATAGAAAAGGGTTCATTTGAGAACGGTTATACGTAAAAAACCGCTAGGGTATACGTTGGAACTCAGGAAATAATTGAGACCATGTTTGCAGGATTTCGTTATTCATAATATAAATCAATAAATTTATGATTAAGTATTCAATGAATTTCTATTAACGAAATAATATTATTATGATTAGTCATATTATTATAAATTAAATTTATATGAATGAAGTAATATTAATATGAAAATTTAATGCAATTTTAGTTCGAATTTGAGTATTCAATGAATACTATTTTAATTAGTTCAATTTAAATTACATTAAAATAACAATTCAATTCGATAAAAATCAAAATTTTATTTGATTCAAAATAATAAAATAAATAATATTCATTGAATACACAACCATCAATTTACTTATTCATATTATGAATGATATTCCGTATAAATATTTATAAAATGAATTTTAAACTAATATATATATATATATATATATATATATACTTATGTATTCGAGGATATATAATATCAGCTTATAATAGATTCTATAAATATTTACATGGGAACACTATTCACAATGTGAATAAACAAATTGGTGATCGACGACTATCCCATAAATATCAATACATTAATTAAAATTCATACAGTAATTATATATATATATATATTGTCGAGTGGTAGAACGTGTGGTCGCGCTCTCGTCCGGCAGTAATTAATTATACTATACTACCCCTTCCCCTCCCTATCCCCGCCACGACATTGCGACTTGGCTGCGGGATCGATTACCGATATAACAGCTCGCCCGCTGCGATAACGTCCAACTTTTTTGCATTTTTCATTCTCCGCGGCCCATCACTCCTATAACGCGTTACATATTACTATGTAAAGGCTGGTTTCCACAAAGTCAGCGCCTCTTCCGTACCGGACGAGAGTGAGAGAGACCCAGTTTCTTAATTAATCGTCGCTGCACGTGCCTCATCGATGTCGCGAATTCTATCGTGACCAAACGTAAAGATTCGGGACACTCGAGTGACTCGAGACTCGAAACACGTTTTGCTCACTACGTTCCCCTCAAAAAATTTCCCTAAGAGAGCCCACGACGAGTACGACGCAATTGAATAATTGGAAGAAGTGAAATGCATTGAAACTCGGAGGTATTTAATTTTCTGGTTTTATGCAACGTAAAGTTGGAGGAAGTTGCGCACGTCGATTATTGGAGCGTGGATGCGGAGAGTTAGAAATGACGAGATGGAGAGGAGTGAGAGAGAGAGAGAGAGCGAGAGAGAGAGAGGACAGGCGCGGAGCATCTCTCGCAATCTCCTTCGATCCAATATCCGACGTTTTTTGACAGCAATTTCGGTCACGTCCGATAATATATCTGGATCATTAATATAAAGCCCTTCGCGTCGCAGTCTCCCTGCTGCGCGCCTCGACGCCAAGAGAGTCACGTGAGTGCGAGGGAGAGAGAGAGTAGGAGAGTCGAGCTATAGCAGGCACACAGAGGGCGTCCCTCGCGGGGAAATTGCTTTTCAATCCCTGGTCTGGCTCGCCACACGCTGCTCTTCGCTTCGTCAGACGATCCCGAGAGAAAGAGAGAAAGAGAGAGAGAGAGAGAGAGAGAGAGAGAGAGAGAGAGAGAGAGAGAGAGGATATAGAGAGGGAAAGAGAGAGCACACAGACACACCCAGCGACCTTTCGTTCCGTCTCACCATTTCGAAGCTTCCTGGACCCCTCAAAGTTCTCCGTCTCTCTTCGATACCTAAGCAAACACACCAAATTACTATTCCCCGGTGCTTCGCTGCGTTAATTCGCCTTCTCTCCTTGTCCCATCGTCCTTGCTCCCGTCAATATTCTTGCGGTACGGGAAAATAAAAATTGTAAAAAAAAAGCAAACATAGAGGCAAGAAAATGGAAAAAATAGGATCGATTGTTACCAGTAGGACTCGCGTGTCGAGAATAGCAGTTACGCGAAAGTATGATGGAGCTAAGCCCTGAAGGATCCATAATCGTATACGTTTCTTTTTCTTTCTCTTTTTTTTTTACTGCTCGTGCACGCGTACGTATGTCGATTAATGGCGGACAAAAGGGCACAACTGGCGCGAATCGCGACGCGAAACGGTGCGCGGGCTGAGCCCTTTCTTCCGATAGCAATCGCGGTGCTGATATATATTTATATGTGTGTACGAGAGGGGGTTGTTACAATACTCGGTGACGGTGGGCCTCTGGGCTCACGCATACGGCCCGACTGTGTGCAACCCCGTATCCGCTCGTACACGCGCACAGTCTACGAAACACCCCGCCATAAAGAAGATCCCCTCAATCAGATAAAAAATGTATTATGGCCGGTATGATACAGAACTCGATACCTCGGCGGTGGGTTCCATCTCGCGAGGAGACGCGCGCCGGGGGATGCTGCGCTCGCGGCCTCGCGTATCCGCGTTCGCACCAATACCCTTCCCCCTGTATATGAAGTTAAAATATACACGGGAACGTATGGGTTCTTTCGGGTGGAATTGCGTGAATGTCGAGCTGCGATTTTTGGACGGATTCAAGGGAATCCGGGAAACGTTGGAATTATGAAACATTGTTTATTTAATGGGGAGTAATTACGATTATTTTTTGTTGAATAATATAATAGTCTGTCAAACGACACTGGTAGATGGGCGGTCGGGGTGCGGCGCTGGCGGTACTTCGAGTTAAGCAGCATTGTGCGCGGCTGTTAAGCCAACTGCATAAATTGCCTTAAGGGGTGAGATGCAGCCAGAATTTTCGAAAAATCGATTTTTTTATATTTTCTTGGAGATTGATGTTTCGAAAATATTCCCTAAAAATGTCAAGTCAATCCGATGAATAGTTTCCGGGATGTCCCACAATTAGTTAAGGGGCGTCGGGTCCCCATGGCAGGTAGCGGCTGACAAACGCGCAAACGATAATACCCGGGAAGGCAGAATGCTTCGAAGACAACAACAAATTGATATTTTGGAAGCTTTCACATCGGCAGAAGCACTATTGTACGGGCCAGGAATTGATGATTTGATGTAAGTAATTTTTTAATTAGTATTTCTATACATAAATCAAGTGTAAAATTGGAAAACTCTTTCAGAAATGTTCAACAATTTATTACTCAAAAACTATTAACTTTAGCAAAATTTTATAAAGAATACTTTCGTTTTAAAATTACCCGAAATGTTAAAAAAATAATAATTCATCCCGAAAAACTTTAATTTTTTGAAAAATTGTTTTAACAATTGGCTATAAACAATTGAATGCTCGACTTTTCGGAAAAAAATTGTGATATTCGGATTCAGCGGGTCAAAATACATTTAAAGAAGTTTAGCTTCATCCATCGAGCTCAACATTTTACGAACATATAATACCGTATCCACATCGAAGAACTTTAAACGCGTTTTTCTCGAAACTATGTTTTTCAAGTCGGTGACTACTATAATTCAAAAAACACTCCATGGATTTTGATGAAATTTGGTGTGCTTATTGATAGCATTAAAAACTAGTCCTTCATCGAAGGATTTTCATTTTTGTTGAAAATTTATATTTTTTAAAACAATAAACGAGCGATTTTTTGGTTGAAAATCGAAAGTTATCTGTCGGAAGCCGCCATTTGGTTAATAAAAAAAAAAGCTTCGACTAAGGACTAGATTTCTTATTAAACTAATGATTTTTGTTGGTGTTTTCATTTCAGATGATCCAGTAAAATTTTATGTTGGTCATCGCAAAGCACAACATGCCGAAGGGGGTCCGACAGAAATGGCGATATTTTTATAAATAATCAATATGTTTCTTTGAAAACTTGTACAAGTCAAGTTGAAATATAACATAAAAAGTCTGTGTAACCACTTTTGTAAAACAAACTTAATTACCATTAAAAGAAATTATTGAAAATGCTCGTTTTTTCACGCCTCTGACTGCATCTCACCCCTTCATTAGGGAAAACACTTTATTCTCACGTCCATAGAATAAGAACAAATATAAATACAAGGTAAAAATATATACTTATACATTTTTTCGTTAATACAAATCGCTATGTCTCATAGCTTGCGTATGTGACCAAGCGACCAACGCACAAAGAAACGTTGTCTAGGATTAAGTATCGATATTTCACGGCCTGCATATGTGACCGAGCTCTCAACGTTGCCATAAATATTGTATAAGATTAAGCTTTATTGCGCCTCGCCGTCGGCGTGAGTTGGTCATTCAAAACCCTTGAAACACTGCAGACTGAGTCTGATTACCGTGTGGGAATAAATACTTATCGATGGGTCCCACGGATGCATTCCTAAAAATGCAGTTACGTAGACCGTTGCCCCACTATCGCTATCCGACGAATATCGGCCCTGCGTAGCACGCATAAGAACTCGTTATAGTGCAACTAAAGCGTTTGCTGCAACGTTCAAACCGTCGCATCAACAAACCGACACAAGTGTTAACCATATCCGAGTAAAATTAACGTCAATGTAACCGATAATCGTACGTGTTATTAAAACAGTGACATAATGTACTCGTGATCTTCTCCTTTGTGTTAACCTGAAGACACCTTCTCCCAAATCCTGACAAGCTCTGATTCTTCACCCGTTTCGCATCGTACTCGCCAAGGTTAGTCCTCCTTCTCTGAAAACGTCGACTGTTTGTTATAACAGAAGTCCCAAGGAAAGAGACCTTTGATCAACATTTCGCAACGTATCAAAATACATGTGAAACTCAACTCACTTCAAATATTGGTCCTGATTCTGACATCGAGGAAAGACTGCGCCGTCGATAAAAACACCGTTGGGCTACAGACCTATTGTTACGCGTATTACTACACTCAGAAAAAAGATTTATTAAGGACAAAGAATTTTGTCTCCCGGCGAATAAGTTTTCTTATTCGTATGTCGGCCTACTACGATTGTATCAACAGCTAAGAACATTTTTTATTTAACTTTATGTTTAAGATTTACTAAGAATTTTTCTTAACATCTAATACGATATATAAGTTAGAAGAAATAGGTCTTTCATGTCCGACAAATAGAGTTTTTCTTAACATCTAATAGGATTCTTCATAATCCCCCAGCTGGTTTTCTTCGAGGAATTGTGTCATTTCGTCCGTCATTATTTTTTCACTTGATCGTTTTTTTCTCACTTAATATTCTTACTTACACTCAAATCATTCCTCACTGTCGAGTTTCTCACTTCCGAAACGCAACACTGACACTTGTGCCAAAAGCATTGGCATAGGAAGAAGCTACATGGTAAGCGTATGCGTGAGCTACATCTGACGAGCGGCCTGCTGTCGGGCCCGTCGCGTTGAAGGGCAAAGTGCGCATGCGCGCATTAGTATCATAGTCGCGAAATAAGAGGTTTTCGTGATTGGAAAGTAGTATTTATTTGATTTGAGGAAATATTTATTCAAATTTTCTATTTTAAATATGGCTTTTAATTTATGTGAAAAATTGGCACGTAAAGAAACATATTTAGTGACGCTGAATAAATTCTGTGGTTACAATCACATAAAAATTGTCTCCATACGAGTAAACGTTTATTAATTTCTAAGAAATTATGTTCTAATGTGCCAATTTATTGAAACATAATAAATCTTTTTTCTGAGTGTATCCTGACACGTAATACAACCCCGGAAAGGCTTCACAACAAACTTAACCTTGCTATTCGGAAACCAGAGGTTCTTTATAAAGACGCGTTATCTTGTGATATGTATTTTGCACAAGGACAGAGTTTATAACGAACGCTAGTTGGATTCGAGTCACCGAGCCATTTTGCGTAACACGGCCAATACTCGGAACGGTGATGCTGCTTGCCAGGCATAAGCGAAAGGGTTTTTTTGCATCGTATAGTCACTGGTGATGAAAAGTGGATCCACTACTATAACGCAAAAAAGAGGAAATCATGGGGACCACCTGGCCATGCTTAAAGAAGTTAATCAAAAGCTCCCACAAATGACGCTTATTCGACTTAGAACTTGACATTTTCGCACGAAAAAAATTATGTGATGCTGATACATAATCGCTAATATTTCAAGGTTATAGTCTTGCCAGACGTCCAACCTTACGATATGACGTTTTACATCTGACAATTGCAACCATCACCTCCTGGTGGGGGCCATCTTTTGTCAAACGGCGGAGACTTATTTGTAGTCCCAATACAATGATCTGTTAGTAAATATTTTTCATTAAATAGCATAATGGCCATTATAGAATATTTCTCCCTAACTAATATAATGGTCTATAATTAAATATTTTT
>CALYCA010000540.1:0-17302 GCA_944452715.1 Ophion slaviceki | reverse complement strand
CCTTTTTAGCGTCTGAAGTGACCCCTTAATTTTTATCTTTCGCACCAACCATTGTCAAGTTATCGATCCGAATCGAATTTTTTATTTTTCACAACAAAAATTCACACGAAATAAGCTCAATGTATGCTTAATACCATACCTTTTTTCCAAATCCAATATAAGTAATCTAGTAGGCAAAAAAAACCGAAAAAACGACCTTTTTTCGGTCCGTCACAGTGGTGTCCCCCGAACGGCTTTTCAAAATTATTTCAACAAAAGCTTACTTAGAGTTGCATTCGTCACCATTTACGCGAACCCAACGGGTTGACGAAATGTCATTCGAAAACAAATAATCGTGTTTGTCGATAAATCCAATCACAACAATCGATGCCGTCTCAAACATGTTTTTTTTAGTTTCCCTCGGTGTCTACAACGATACTATTTCATGTGTTCACGTGTTCGAAATACGTGGCAGGTGTACGTCGAAGACGTATACACATGTAGAGTGAGTACGTTTCCTCATTCCCTCTCTCGATCTCTCTCCCTCACTCGTTCTCTTTTCCTGTCGTCGATACACAAGTTGTATTGTATAAGACGGGCGTGTGTTGTGAAATATTGCCAAACATACATTTCGGTGTCTTTTCCCTTGTGTCGGCGAGACCTCTTTCGACAAGACATGACATAGCGAGGCGGAGAGACAGATAGAGAGAGAGAGAGAGCGAGAGAGAGCAAAAAGGGACATGAATGAGGAAAAGAAAGAAGGACGTCGAGAGAAAAGTGTTAGAATATGGAGAAGGGGAAGATGAAAAGGCGGTGGCGGCTTGTATGTATGTGTATATATATATATATATATATATATATATATATATATAAATATGTACCTATAATATACATTTGTACATACATATACATTGTATAGAGAGTAAGTGACAAGAGTTTAAAAGGAGGCGGCCGACGTCGGACACCTTTCATTATTGAAGATGCAACTTGTCTGTGCGGTTTGCCTATTCTTCTATTCTTCCGATTGTCGTCCGGAAGAGTCCTCGGAGACTCGCCGCCAAAGGGACACTGCGGCAATGTCCCAAATAGTCATATATATATATATATATGACTTTATGAACTTTAAACTTTTCGATTTTTTTTTTTCATTTGGCACTTTCTTAGAAGTATTAAAAATATAAGAATTATTGGAGTATTGACGGAAAAGAATTTAAAAAAAGTTATTTATAAATAACCGTGATATATAATAAACAATAAATAAAAATAATACATAATCAAAAAGAGATTATAAAGTACTCTTTTTTTTATTATTTCATATGATAACATAATTTGAAAGAGAGTACCTTGGACTCTTTTTTTACTTTGTTATTAGTATTATTATTATTATTATTATTATTATTATTTTTATCATTATAGATATTAATATTGATATTGTTATTTTTATTATCATTATTATCGTTGTTATTAAAATGATAGCATTTATTCTTGTGAATTGGTATCCATACTATAATGTCATTTGTTGTTTTCATATTTTTACATATTCTTATATATAGTTGTGTATGTATTATCATTTATTACCATTGCTATGATGATTATTTTCATTGTAAAATTCATTCTTATGAATTGTTGTCTATACTCCAATTTTATTAATTCTTTTCATATTTTTTAATATTTATATATATATATATATATATATTTTTGGTTTTTTCCTTAGGTACACGCTTGTCGCGTTTGTTACCTATTCTTTCCCATCATTATGACCGTTCCTTCCTCTACTGTTTACTCCTTCTTCTCCATCTTTCCCCTGTTCCCCCCTCTTGCGGCCGCAGCCGACTTCCCCCTCTGTATTATATTCATCATGACATTTCTGTCATGGGTATAGGGAAACTGCGGAAAACCTATACCAATACAGCCGGTCATCGACTCCGCCCCCCAGTCGTGGAACTAGTCTTATTTCGCCGCGAAATGCCGAAGAAAAACATTTCACGACGAAATGTACGCGACTGGGATTCGAACCCGCGACCTACCGGTCCGCTGGTTTAGTGGCGAGCACGCTAACCACTAGACCATCGCACCGGTTTATCCAAGTGTAACAAAAAGCACACTTGGATTTGCAGTGTATTCACGTGAATACAGAAGAGAAGAGAGGAGTGAAGCGAATTTCACCTTCACATAATACTCTAAAGATACGATGTTATATATAAATATATATATAAATATATAAATATATATATATATATATTTATATGTATATATATATATATATATATATATACATATATATATATGTATATATATGTATATATATACTAAAGATACGATGTTATATATAAATATATATATAAATATATATATATATATAAATATATATATATATATATATATATATATATATATATATATATATATATATATATATATATATATATATATATATACATATATATATATATATTTATATATAACATCGTATCTTTAGTATATATATACATATATATACATATATATATATGTATATATATATATATATATACATATAAATATATATATATATATATGTATATATATATATATATATATATATATATATATATATATATATTTATATATTTATATATATATTTATATATAACATCGTATCTTTAGAGTATTATGTGAAGGTGAAATTCGCTTCACTCCTCTCTTCTCTTCTGTATTCACGTGAATACACTGCAAATCCAAGTGTGCTTTTTGTTACACGTAAGGTGTGTAATTTTAGGGATTAACACGTGTAAATGGCATAGACAACTTGAAACAACGCAGTTATGTGTGTTGTAGCAAATTCAAGCACATTTGATGTGTATTTTTAAACACTTGAACCGCATTAAATTTTAACATGTTATTGATGTCTAATCCCAAGCATGCAGCACCTGTAATTGCAGACATTTACACGTTTAGATGTCAAATGTGTCTTAAATAATGCAATTGTGTGTGTTACAGTAAAGTTAAACCCATTTTATGCCCATTCGTAAACAGTTGATCCGAATTGAGTATCTTAAAATTTACATGTCAATTGTAAAATATCAAATATAATCTATATATATAAATATCATAGGCGGATAGAGAAATTATATATATATATAATTTCTCTATCCGCCCTCTTCGTTTCACGTAAAAACCCTTCGATGTATATATGCTTGAAAAAAACTACAACATGATACTTGATAAAAATCTCTAATTATCGCAATGACATTAACCAATTGATATAGTTCATGCGATACAGCAGATAACCATACAGCAGATAACACCCCTAATACGCATAGAAATAATAAACTTAAGTGTGTAATCAATGTGCATCAAGTGAATCCCGAAATTACACACTCGGAAATGTGCAAAAAGTAACTCCAAGATTTAACACATGTGACTGCGTTAAAACAACACACTTGGATTTGCAGTGATACGTACATATTTATGTATGAATATATATATATACTCGTGATTGAATGAGAGCAAACAAATCGCGGGTTTCCTTAAGGAAGCTTCTCTTCTAAATTTTAATTGCGCATATTTGCATTATTATCTCGCATGTCATTGATAAGATGACAGAGAGAGCCACACACTTGGTTCAATAAGGAAAAACTAATTATTTGCGACGCTACGTTCATGAAAGTGCTGTTTGAGCAAACAAAAATGTTGCATCTTAAACAATTTGAAAATTCCGGCTCCGTACGCATCTCGTGTGTCTTCTTTTGCTTCCGTTTTTTCGGATACTGTTTGTATCTCATAGCAACTTTTTGTCTGGAGGAACATTTTTTTTGCATCGCTGGCAGCGGGAAACAATGAAAGTGATGAAGGTTTAGAACAAATTTGGTCGCGGCAGTAGAGTTTATACTCGTTTTGAAAAAAAAATCAATATTCCAATATTTCTCATACTTTTGACAAATTTTGTATGGGTTTGTTTGAAAAATTCTTCTATCAACGGTATTATTATTATTATTATTATTATTATTATTATTATTACTGATATTAATGTTGATACTGTTATTGTTTTTATAATCATTGTCATTTTCAATTGTTATCGTTAATAATATTTATTAATATATAATTAAGTAATACAAATTAATAACTAAAATTAAAAAATTAATATAATTTATGAATAAAAAAACATTTTTTATTAATAATATCCATTGTTGTGAATTGTTATCCGTACTATAATTTTGTTATTTTTTCCACATTTCTTTACTATAATTTTCGTACGACTGCATTTTTTGATTGCCTCAAGGTTCCTGTACTTTGTTATTAACCGTATGTTTATTTTCGTTCTTATTCCTAATATTGTTATGAGCATTGTTACTATGAAGGTTATTCTTGTTCTTATTATTATAGTTATAGCACCAAGAACAACAAAAATAACAATGAGGGTTTGTATAAATTGTTATAGTTACAATCATTTTGTTGTTTTGCATTTTTTTTATTGGCGTTAAGGTCCCACCAAGGCATAATAAATCTAATCTCATTTATCTTATCTAATTTCTTTTTCCCTTTATATATATATATATATATATATATATATATATATATATATATATATATATATATATATATATATATATATATATATATATATATACACACACACACACACACATATAGGCATGTATATAATACAACCAGGCCAATATTCTCGTGAGCACGACGATAATTATCAATTATCGCAATTAGGACGTGTCGGGGTTGCTGTTCTCGCTCACGGGCTGAATTTCCGTTCTTCGCTGATCGCTGGCATCTCACGAGAATGAAGCAAGAGTGCAACAGCGAACAAGAAATATGTATATATATATACACACACACACACATGTTTCTTATACATATGCATATATATGTATATATGTATGTGTATATATATATATATATATATATATATATATATATATATATATATATATTCGGTGAGCTCGCGTGGCCCAGGTGCGTCGCTTACGGGCCACGAGTCTTCCCTCTCTTCTTTCGCAGCCTCTTTCTTTTAACTCTTCGTTCAGGTCCTCGAGGGCCCTTCGCGGAGAGTCGGCATTCCAACGTACGCCCTCTGACACCGAACGCGGCATCGAGAGAGAGAGAGAGAGAAAGAGGGAGGAGAGTGAGTGAGCAGTAAGGTTTGCGGCTTATGTTGATCCCCCGCGGCAGAACTCTCGAAGGGAAAAAGCGACTCGTCCAGAGATCGCGTTCTCCTTTTTTCATTTATATCATGTGTATATATATATATATATATCTACATGTGTGTGCGTGTTGGTTTGGCTTACATCTAGTTGACATTTTTGTAAATATAGTTTTTTTTTGGTTTTCGACGGATTCTCAAAATACATTTAATATCTCAAAAGTATTCTCTGAAAATTTCACGTCGATCCGTTTGAAATTGAGGGAGTTATGGGGTTTATAGGTAGGTTCGGTGAACCGGCGGACTTTAAGGAGGTTAAAGCGTTAGCAAGAATCCAAGATTTGAAAAAAAAATGTCATTTTCTAGACTATACTGAGTCTACAAATTTCTTGAATTTTCAAATTAGTCCAAAATACAAGATCGCGATGTTAAGATGGCCGACATGACATCAAATGGGATCATGAATTTTTTCCACGAAAACATTTATCAGGTTAAAGCAAACAACTTTTGTAGGAAAAGTTTTTCGATAACCTTCATAATTTTTTGGCTAGAACACCATTTTTTACTTTTGAAGCGCAATCCAGAATGTACTACGAGGAGGTAGAGTCTTCAACATCCCTAGTGTAAGTGTGCGTGTGTGTGTGGGTGTGGGTTCGGTTTTTTTGATAACCGAAACAAACCCAAACAAGGCTTAGGTCTCTGCGGCTCGTCACTTTGGCTAGAAAATGCCATTCTGATCTAAAAATTATGAACGTTATCAAAAAACTTTTCCTACAAAAGTTGTTAGTTTCGGCCTGATAAATTTTTGGCTGAAACATTCATGATCCCGTTAAAAAAAATATGTCGGCCATTTTGAATTTTCGACAAAAAAAAAAGAACGTCCCACTTTCTCATATATATATATATAAGAAAGTGGGATATAAGAATCCCACTTATATATATATATATATATATATATATATATATATATATATATATATATATATATATACGTTAAACCTGTAACGAGTTCACTTCCTTGGTCTTCAACTTCCTTTACTATACTTTAAAATCAGAGCTCTCTTCTTTTTTATTTGCCATTTTTCCTCCTTACTTATATATGTATATACAGGGTGTCCCTCTTATCTCTGCCACCCGAAATAACTGTGTAATAATCGACGTCACAAAAAAATGTTCCAGGCAAAAGTTCTACGGTGTGAAGGGGGCCATCAAATGCGAGAAATTTTTTTTTTTTTTCATTTCGTTGGAGGCGCTGACGAACAGTGAAGGTCACCTCCACTTTTTAAAATGGAATGGTACATTTGTTTTCAACCATCTTGTGGAGCACCCCAATCCGCTTAAAAAACATTAGGGGGTCAAAGTCGTTCAAGGTCATTCAAGGTCAGTATCGATGATACAAATCTTTGAATGGCCCCCTTCACCCCGTACAACTTTTGTCTGGAACATTTTTTCGCGACGTCGATAATTACCGAGTTATTTCGGGTGGCAGAGATGAGAGGGACACCCTGTATACGCGCGCATATGTCTGTGTATTGTATGTCCGTGTGTATGGTATCGGGGCCCTCCGTAGCGCACGCACATGCCTCACGCTCACGCCAAGGTAGGGCGGCACTCGATGAAATCCTTTATAGATTTTATCGTCCGTGCTCTAAGGGTTCAGCCGGATATACTCAGGAGGTTATTGTTTCATTTTCATCGACGAGTGCGTGCGTGAAAGGGCGAGATGGAGAGAAAGAGAGCGAGAGAGAGAATGAGGGAGATTGCCGACTGTCGAGAGTGAAGTATGTAAACGCTAAGTGTGTGTATGTGTGTGTACATTAGGGTAGCAGAATTTTGACCTCTATTTTTTCCCCTTTTTCTCACCATCTAATTATCTTCTCTAAAGAAAAAAAAAAATTGTCGCGGAACTAAAGAAAAAAAAATTGTCGTGGAACCTATGGATGAAACAATTAAGCGGTTGCTACAACATTTTTTATTTCGTACAAAAATATAATCAGTAGAATTAATTATTTATTTACTGCATCGAAACGAATATGCCATGGGACGTGAGTTTTTCAATTTGTTTTAAATCTTAAATAAAACGTAAGCATTAGAATGGTCATCATTCTACTCATGATACTCTTTAGAGTTTCTCCGGCGTTTGAGTAGATTTTCGGTTCGCGCTACGCTTACGAGAAACGAGCGCGCGTGCGGCTTCTAGCGGTCACTCCGAGAACTACGGGTTTCCTCACACCTTTAATTTCGGTGGCGCTCGGCCATGATTCGGTTGAATTTTTTTAACAAAATGGGCAAGAAACACATTTTATTTTCATACAATTTTTTAACCGATTCAGACATTTGCTTAATACTTTTCAATAAAAAAAATATTAATATCTTCACGAATAATGTACTTGGAAATCAATATCAGATATGGTGAAAGAAATAAAATAACATATTTAACAGAAATTTTATCTGAATGTACGAGCGAAATTCGATTTTTCTTGTGTTCTCGAAACAACAATATTTATGTTATGAATTGAAACGCTTTTTTTGCTCGTTGCAGAAAATGCATTCAAAACTATATAATTTGTTCGCGATAATTTTTTAGATAGTTTCAATAATATATTGTTCTCGGCTAAAAATATATCTTTTGAATGAAAACAACTTTTGATTTTATCATGTTATTAAAGTCAATAGCGTTTTGTTTGGACTAAAAAATCCGATTATTCACACCAACAATTTTACAATTGAATCAACGAAATTTCATTCAACAACACCAATGATATTGGAACAATGATTTTTTTCTCAGTGCAATAAGGTATATCTGAATGTGCCACAAGACGTAAAACGTCGAAATCGGTGGTTCGATCCAGCACGACGTGTTAACCCGAAATCATCGTCCACTTATTTTTGTTGTGAAAACCACTTAGATGAAAGTGTAAACGTGTTGTAACATAAACTGTAGTGAAATGTATATTTTTAATACGTCTTTCTCCATATGCTTATGATACGTAGCGACAACAAGTGACACAATTTATCAAGCCTCTCCTAACCTAAAAATCCTCCCACCTTCTTAAGGGGTTACCCCCACTTGCGATTTTGAAAAAATCGATTTTTTTTATTGCATTTTTTTGAAGTGCAATTTGAAGTGCAGTTTTTTTTATGCCCGGAATAGATGACTCTATGTAAGTTTACAAAAAAAAATATTTTCTTCGTGTAAACTGAAATTGAAACTTTAAACGCGTTTTTCTCAAAATGGCATTTCTGAAGTCGGTGACCAAGATTACTCGAACACTAATGAACCGATCTTCTTGAAATTTTGCAGGCTTATTTAATACACAAAAATGTGGTCTTTAGTCGTTTGATTTTTTTTTTTCGAAAAAAATGGCCTTTTTATAGCCAAAAAACGGCCGTTTTTTTTCGTTAAAATCGAACCATTAACTTTGACTGTCCGCCATTTTGTGAAAAATGAATATTTTTTAAAATCCTTCGATTAAAGACTAGTTTATACTTATATTTGACTAAATCCATCCGCATTTTTTTTTCAGATGATCCACTTCGCCGCAATGTTGGTCACCGCAAACCGTGTATATAAAAACATTATTTCATTGACGGCGCTACAAGTGGGGGTAACGCCTTAAAGGTGTCAAATTAACCTCGAGTGTGGATTTTCTTTGACAAGCATTGTAATGCAACTTATGTCAAACATTATGGGCTACTTTGATATCATTTTGATAAAAAAAAATTAATACTTTACGCATCATACATGGAATTAAATGAAGAGCAACGATTTTTTACAATCAAATTGTCGTTTTTATTAAGGCCTCAGGCCACAGTAACAGGTATAAAATCATGTGCGAATTTAACAATTTTTTTTTCGTATGAAAAAGTGATTCACTCATAAAATTAATTGCACATCTATTTAGTATGAATATCAAGCTGTTATAAAATATATGTATATTTTTTTATATACAAAATGGCCGACTACTCGAAACTTTTCGAAACAGCTTTTTCCAAGTGGCGTGACAAATAACTTCAACAATTTTCACTCGATTTTCTTTAAATTCAAAATTTATGTTCCTAATTGCATTTCGCAGAAAAGTACGTACAGAATTTCTGATTAATCGAAAACTTTCAAATTTACGAGCAGTTATAACGAAACTTTTCACTGAAAATTCATTTAAGTTTAAATACCTACAACTTTTGTATAAAACAATATTTTTTGAATTCCCTACGTGCTTCTCTAGGTACTCTAATGTAGATAGACGATAATTTTTGTTTTTTGTTCTAGGTAAAAAATTGTGGATACTAAATGTCACACAAAGAATATATTAGTAGTCGGCCATTTTGTACATCGAAAAAAAAAATATATATTATCTAACAGCCTGATATTCGTACTAAATATATGTGTAATTAATTTGATGAGTGAATCACTTTTTCATACGAAAAAATTGTTAAATTCGCATATAATTTTATACCCGTTACTGTGGCCTAAGGCCTTAAGGGCGGCCACTACTGTGATAGGCCGAAAGAGGTCGTTTTTACCGATTTTTTTTGTCTACCGGATCTGGGTCTTTGAAAGCTGCGGTACAAAAACGATTCGAAAATTCGGGGTCGATGCGTGTGCGAGTCAGTGTTACTCTCGTGTTTTTGTGCCGCTATTTTCAAAGATAGGGGATTGGACGTTTCATAACTTTATACGTGTTTCATTATTCCAAACAACTTTTGTTTGAAATATTTTTCGATCGGGCTATTAATTATCGAGATACGGCGATATTTAAGTTTTCAACCCCTATTTCTTTGGGTTGGGGCGAGTTGAGGGGCAACATTTTATTGGGGTCACTTTCAGTATGCAACCATCTGCCTTCAGTCAAAAATTCATATCAACATTCTACACACTTATGCATTTGGTAACTCGCAATGCTTTACAATCGCACACGTAATGCGTTAAAATGATACGTGAGTGTGCAATTTTTACGCATTAAATTATTAAACTCCTTCGTAGCTGTCCCCATCAATAACACGCTTGTTCGAACACACATAAAGCGTGTATAATCAACATACAAGACGCATATTTACACACATTGGACTAAACAACACACGTTGATAGTAACACACGAGCAAAAATAACACGGGAAAAAGCAACACAGTTTAAGTGTGTTAATTGCGAAATATTAAGCATATGTTTAAAAAATCACCTTGGTTACGGCATCACGTGAAACTCATTAGTTGATTTGACATCGATTGATTAACCGGTTAAGGAGGTACGGTGATGACCATGCTAGTAAACTTAGAGTCTATTTCACGTCGCAATACCGTCACGTTTTAGATATATGTATATGGCCTATTTTTCGAGAAATATTTTTTAAGTATTGAATTTCGAGTTTCCTATTATTTTTATAATATGGAAACAACCTTAATAATCTACTACTCGACTTCAGTAGTACGCCATATCGTTGACGTTTAGCATCGTCGCATTTTCGGTGGCTGTCATCGGTTCCACGCGCCCGGCTTATTATTTTTTGTAGCCGGTTAACATGGAGAATGAAAATACTGTGGAAGTTTATCAAAAGAGTAACGGGATTGTACCTGAAGTCCAGTTTAGAGACAAATGTAGATTCTGACGGACAAGAATTAGAAAATGAAAAGATAATATTGCGATTGCAAATAAAAAACGTCGCGTTGAAGTTAACCTCAATGTCCAATGTCCAATCTGTCCAAAGTCAAAACATATTTCATCGATTGTTATGTTATTTTTCCCTTTCCCAATTTTCACAATATTTGCAGGTATAAAAAGGAACGTTTTTTTTATATGACGGTTCTCCCATGCTGAATTTATATATAGATGCGTTGTACAGGTACATGTCGCCAGAAAAATTGAGATGCCTTTGCTGTACGTAAAAGAACTTCAAGTAAATATCGACGAAAGGCCCTTTATAACCCATTAAAAAATGTACGGCTTCGCACAATCATATTTTTAATTCGCGTTGAAAATATCCGATAGACGAATCAAATTTGCGCGGGTATCCGGCGTTGTCACACGTCGAGCAAGACGGCTGCTGTTACGTCACGAGAAGTCTCGCTCTCCGAAAACGTCGGTTTTTGCGACTTTATTTCTAAATTTATTGCTTATTTCTGCGGTGAGCTTTCCAATTCAAGGTGCCTTATAGATCACAAAGATTCAACGGATGCAACCATCAGTTTTTTTCACGTGTTTCTTGGCTCCAAGTAGCACAAAAAAATCGATATATGAGAGGACAGGCACATTTTGTCGTCTACGTGTGACTAATTCACCGACTTTAACAATTAATAACTCGGAAAGTGTCGGGTAAATCTCGTGGAAACTCCGCATACGCATGGACGAAGGTCTCGGCAATGCTATAAAAAAAATCGGGCTTTTATCTTGAACTCGCTCCAATCACCGTACCTCCTTAATTGAAGACCACATTTGGTCTTAACTTTTTGTTTCAATGATAGATCATTTTTGAGTTTGTCACGTGGAGGAACCTGAAATTGGAATCTATTTTCCAAAACCTCGATAGCTGCATTGAATCTTTAGCGACGTATTTTTGTTTCGATGCCATTACCGACAAGCAAATAGCTGCCGTCATCGTAAAGCTGCATGAGAACCTAGCCTATCCGAAGACAATAAAAACAGTGACACCTCTCATACGTACTACAGAGTAATATATAAGTACTGTTGAGTTCAGTTCAATAAGTGCATATATTTTGACGATAAAAAGCTTTTGTTATTCAATTTATTATTCCGACGCATCCCATGTATATACAGTACTGCAACATAAGTGTGTCGTTTTTACACACTTGGACTGTGTAAATGGCTGTAGACGCTTTTTACACGTTTTAACGCGTGTAAGAAAATGACACACGTAAATGGGTTGTTCGAACGCATCTATCCGTGTTATTTTTACACAGTTATTTTTCACACACGATAAAACGTGTAAAAACTGTCTACAGCCTGTTATTACACCTAAAGTGTGTAATAACAGCACATTTGTTTTTGCAGTGTGCGTTCCTTTTTCCCGTCCTGAGAAGCCAACTTTCAGCCGGCGCCCTTTACAAATTGTCAGGGTAGAAAAGGGTGAGTTTTGTGACCCTCGGTCCTTTTCTCCCCTCTCTTTTTGTTACGATATATACTTTTGTACATATATATATATATATATATATATATATATATATATATTGGGAAAAAGAACGTTTACCAAATATAAAATTTCAAAATTGCATTTTCCAAAAATATTTTTATTCGTTAGTATCACCTTTTAACTATATTCTCTGACAATTTCAATGAAATATATTTCAAAATATATATTTATATATATATATATATATTTTGGGAAAAAGAGCGTTGACCAAATATAAAATTTCAAAATTGCATTTTCCAAAAATATTTTTATTCGTTAGTATCACTTTTTAACTATATTCTCTGACAATTTCATTGAAATATTCTTAAAATTGAATGAGCTACAGTTTCTAACAGTCGGCCAGGCGAGCAGTAGCAGCACCATACCTCAAACTTTCAACGCGTTTGTCTCGAAACATTGTTTTCAAATCGGTGGACATGATATCTCGAGAACCACTCGATGGATTGTTTCCAAATTTACAGGAAATACGATGGTAAACATTTAAAGGTCATTGACGATCTCAATTTTTCCAAAACGATCTTCATTTTTTAATAGTCACGTAAAATTGACGACTATTTTCATAGATTTCGTATTCTCAAATTCCAATCCGTCGCTATTTTGTTGAAACAAATTATTCAAAAAATCGACGTTCGTCAACGACTCGTATTTATTGTTAACTTGACTAACCCGTTTGGTTTTCAGATTTCAGATGGACTGTTTAAGGCGTTACCCCCACTTGTAGCGCAAAAAAGGCCTTTTTCATGAATTTTTTAAAAGAAAACTACAAAACTTTTTTAATCGATCAATATAACATCTTAAAGAACACATCTTGAAGAAGTTTCAGTAATTTTTTTATTCAAAAATATTACATTGTTTAGTGGCAAATGGCCGTCAATGAAACAATGTTTTATATACACGGTTTGCGGTGACCAACATTGCGGCGAAGTGGATCATCTGAAAAAAAAATGCGGATGGATTTAGTCAAATATAAGTATAAACTAGTCTTTAATCGAAGGATTTTGAAAAATATTCATTTTTCACTAAATGGATAGTCAAAGTTAATGGTTCGATTTTAACGAAAAAAACGGCCGTTTTTGGCTATAAAACGGCCATTTTTTTTCGAAAAAAAATCGAACGATTAAAGACTACATTTTTATGTATTAAATAAGCCTGCAAAATTTCAAGAAGATCGGTTCATTAGTGTTCGAGTAATCTTGGTCACCGACTTCAGAAATGCCATTTTGAGAAAAACGCGCTTAAAGTTTCAATTTCAGTTTACACGAAGAAAAAATTTTTTTTTTTTAAACTTACATGGAGTCATCTATTCCGGGCATCAAAAAAAAAACTGCACTTCAAATTGCACTTCAAAAAAATGCAAAAAAAAATTGATTTTTTCAAAATCGCAAGTGGGGGTAACCCCTTAAGCTAGAGCGTGTCTACCGCCAAGCGCCGCGAAAAAATTTCATCATCTGCCGGCGGCCATGTTTTTGTTGTTTTTCGGAATTTTTCGATGATTTTTTAAAAATGCTCTGAATATATGTACCTTCGAGATTAATAAACGCGCGTTTTTTTTCTCACCGACTGTTTCCCATGAAAATCGGAATTGGGCCATTTTTACGGGCCTCTTGGTACATGTACCCCCGTAAAAAAAATGTTCAAATTTTTCAAAATAATTCCGAATTTACGAGAGAACAAGCGTTAACATTTTTTTCTTCACACTTCCGGGAACGATTCATGAATGGGAGAAATTTTGCATCGGCGTTATTTCGAGCGACGAGGAAAAGTGACGTTATCCGAGGTGCTTGCGTGGACGCATATTATACGAACGATAAGAATTGATTTGTTATTTCGCGGCTCAATGATTGACACTCCGCGGTGACGTGCTTGCTTATGCACAATGTCGCTATACATGAGCGGCCAGGGAATTACGCATTGTTAACGAAACTACATAAGGCTTATACGCACAACGACGTCTGTCGTCATCGGTGCCTATCGTATTCTAATGAGTGACGGTCATGTTCTGCGATATTAGTCTAATGTCTACCAGCACGTCGAAACGCTTATGGTGCGCGGTAGATCCGAATGTGTAAATTTGTACGGGCTATCGCATCTTGTCTTAATTACTGCGATATGAATATGCGTACTGTATATATCATTATTAATCATTCGTATAATAATAACATTAACACGTATGTAATATTAAAAATTGAAAATAATATCAACAATATTGTAAGAAGTAAAAGTCCATTATAAAAAGTAAAAAATAATGTTAATAATTTTTGTGTTTTCAAATTAAAAATGAAAAATAATATTAATGATAATATTTATATTATTATAATTAAGAATTAAAAAAAATAATAATATTTACATTATTTCCCGAGTTGAAACGTAGGTATACCCTTGCGGATTTTTACGTATTACCCTTGTTAATTTGTATTATAATAATGAAAAATAAAAAGTAATACGGATAATAATACTCATATTGTTATTATCAAAAGTTAAAAATAATGTTATTTGAAAATAATACTTGTATTATTTTCATTATAAAAAGTAAAAAATAATATTAAGCATAATACGTATACTATGATCATTACAAATTGCAAATAAGATTAATAATAATACTTATATTCCTGATTTTCATCACATACCCTTGCGGGTTTTTACGTATTACCCTTCTCAATTGAGCCCTTCCTTATCACTCGCTACCCGCACATCGTTAATCTAACCTAACGTTCCGTTGCTTCGTTTTTTCGTTTTTTGCGCACCAAAATGGGTGACTTTCGTCTGAAACGTTTTTCCCTTTGACTTCAATTTTTCAACAGGTTCAAAATATCCAACTAAATATTGTAATATCAAAAATATCTCAAAAAAATGAAGTCAAACAGCAAAAAGTTTCCGACAAAAGTTATCTATTGTGCGCTAGAAATGATTCCGAAATAAAAAAATATTGGTTCCCATTTAAGAAATCAATGTTGAGCTCGAAATAATCTTGTAAATGGCAACCAAGGGAAAATAACCAACGCTATTATTTTTGTTCCTTAAGGGGTTAGGCCACAGTAACGGGTATAAAATCATGCGCGAATTTAACAATTTTTTTCATATGAAAAAGTGATTCACCTATAAAATTAATTATACAACTATTGAGTATGCATGTCAAGCTGTTAGAAAGTATATATATTTTTTTTCGATGTACCAAATTGCCGACTACTCGAAACTTCGCGAAACAGCGTTTTTCCAATTGGCGTGACAAATAAATTCAACAATTTTCACTCGATTTACTTCAAATTTAAAAGTTATGTTCCTAATTGCATTTAACAGAGAAGTACGTACGGAATTTCTGATTAATCGAAAACTTTTCATTTTATGAGCAGTTTATGAGCAGTTGCAACGAAATGTTTCACTGAAAATTTATTTCTCAAGTTCAAATACCTACCACTGTTGAATAAAACAATATTTTTTAAATTCCGTACGTACTTCTCTAGGTATTATAATGTAGATTAACGAGAATTTTTGTTTTTTGTTCTGGTAAATAATTGTGAATGCTAAATGTCACGCCGCGGAGCGCCTAAAAACAAGGATAACAAAAGAAAGTATTAGTAGTCGGCCATTTTGTACATCGAAAAAAAAAATTCTGACAGCTTGATATCCATACTAAATAGATGTGTAATTAATTTTATGAGTGAATCACTTCTCATACGAAAAAAAAATTGTTAAATTCGCACATGATTTTGTACCCGTTACTAAGGCCTTAAGCCACGCTATACCGCATTTACCGGGGGTACGGGGAAACTGGGGAAAACCTGTACCGATATAGACGGCTCTATATTCTTTTGATTATCTGATGCTCAGACTTTTACTTACTATATTTTACTTTACTATATATATAAATACATTTACATAGTTATAAATATAAGTATATAGATTAAAAATCATCTATGTAACAAAGATGCTAGTTGTATTTATAGATAAATAAGAAGTTGTGTATATCTTTAAGTATATAAAAATATGGGGTGTACATTGTTTAGGGTGTCTCAAAATAACTCGACATATAAATGTATTATTGTAGTTTCCATTTGTACAGGGTCCTTCCCCTTATCACATTCCCCACCACATTCCACTTCACATTTAAATTTATTAATGAAACGTATTACTTATTTCAAAAGTACGAATATTTTTATTTTGATATATGGTACAAACATAGAGGTTATGTGTGGAACCCAATATCCCAAGTTCACTGCCAGGGAGGGGGGTCAGCTGCCCCCTCTAGAAGTACGACAAAATGTATATGAGGGTCTAGAATGTCTAAAATCCATATCCCCACGCCCTGGCCCATTAGATGGGAGGAGGGGGGGGCTTGGAATATCCGATAAATGGCCACCTCGTCCCTGTTTGCAAACGTTCACTTTTTTGACGAAATTCTCAATGACATTTCGACATAATTCCGGGCTAACTTCATCAATGGTGTGTCCAATTGCTTCCTTGAGCTCCGGAATGGTCTGTGGATCATTGGAATCGCTTATCTTTCAGAAAGCCCCAAATAAAGAAGTCCAATGGCGTCAAATCGCGATCTTGGTGGCCATTTCACGTCGCCGCGGCGCGAGATAACACGATCGTGAAACGTCGTCTGCCATAACTGTATTGTTTCGCCCGCAGGGTGGCAGGTTGCGCCATCTTGTTGAAAGAATATGTCTTCCAAGTCCATGCCGTTTATGCCATCTATCGGATATTGTGTTCCACACATAACCTCCATGTTTGTACCTTATATTAAAAAAAAAATATATATATATATATATATATATATATATATAATATATAAATTTGAATATATAGGGTATCTCGAAATGACCTGACATTTTGATTCATTAATGAAAAGTGTTATTTATTTGAAAATTACGAATATCTTTATTTTAATATAAGGTACAAACATGGAGGTTATGTACATACATATATACATATATAAATAAATAAATAAATAAATGTGTGTATATATATATATATACTATATATATACACTATATATTATAGTAAACCTTTTAACACCTGTGATAGGCATAATCAATGAGGTTCC
>CALYCA010000539.1:0-27554 GCA_944452715.1 Ophion slaviceki | reverse complement strand
ATAAACTTAACGAAATAGGATAGAGAGAAAGAAAGGAATAGAAAAAGACTGATCAATTGATTGGTCGATTGTTTGCTTATGTTTATTGTGCCCCAGCGAACGATCGGAAAAATATAAAGGTACAAATGGGATGAGAAAAAATATTAACAGACATTAGAAAAATAAAAATATGATACAAAACAAAAAAAACAGGAAATATGAGAAGTAACGATTCGACGCGAAACAAAAGTATAAAAGATGCGTTGAGCTGGAAAACAAAATAGAACATGACAAAATATAAAAACGAAATGAAACAGCAAATTGAAATAGACAGTAAAAGTCGAAATGCACAAAAACCGAAGCAGTGACCGTTAAAAAATTAAGTCATGATAAAAGTGTTATAAATTTACTTAAAATAAAGCATTGTAAATAAACTTATAAATAAGCTATTTAAACTTATAAATAAACTCTTAAAATAAAGCATTATAAATCAACTCAAAATAGATATAAAAGCAAATACGCTAGTAAGTTAGGAAGGAACAGAAAAAGATGAGAATCCTATATCCGAAGAAAATAATATGAGTAAAAAATTCACGCGTAATCACAGATGTGTAATTATATGAGAATGAACGATAAACAAGGGCATGCAATTACCTCTAAGAATCAGGTGTAAACG
Source organism: Ophion slaviceki (assembly GCA_944452715.1). Classification (NCBI taxonomy): domain Eukaryota; kingdom Metazoa; phylum Arthropoda; class Insecta; order Hymenoptera; family Ichneumonidae; genus Ophion; species Ophion slaviceki. The sequence continues at coordinate 26,899 of CALYCA010000539.1, read as the reverse complement.
AAGCAAAGGAGGAAGAAACGGCGACAAAGGAAATCAAGTTCAAGAGAGACAGAGAAGAGAGAGAGAGAGAGAGAGAGGAGAGAGAGAGAGAGAGAGAGAGAGAGAGAGAGAGAGAGAGAGAGATAGGTGAATTTTATGGCTTATCGATTTTAGCGCAATGAGCGAGCGGCGCATTACAAGAAGATTGAACGCTCGACGTCCACACACAAATTATACGGGAAAAAAAAGAAAAAATTCATCGTCCTTTTCATTATGATTATTTTTTTCCGCGTTAAAAGTGCGTCAACGAACAAACGATTACGGCTTTCTCGGATGTTTTCTGCGTCAAAGGAGCGAGCTCGAGATGAGCCGCGTAATCGTTCGGCTTAAACGATGCATCGACCACCCGTACATATACGTTTCTTGCACCCGATTTCGTGACGTGAATATCTGATATGTCTAGTTCGCGCGTATGCGCAAGGCGTCGCGGCGATTCTCCGTAGAGGGAAATTCGTAACCGGAAACCACTTTTGCCAGGGAGACGCGAGAGAGAGAGAAAGAGAGAGAGAGTGAGAGAGAGAGAGAGAGAGAGAGAGAGAGAGAGAGAGAGAGAGAGAGAGAGAGAAAAGGGACGAGAGCAATTCGTCGTCCGGATGGCACGCTCTCATTACCGGTTCTTATTTTAAGCGAATTTTTGCGGCACTCGCTCGAACGAAATACTCGGCGCTTTCACGCCAAATTCGTCAGGTATCGAACGCGAGAGGATGGACGGAGAGGCCTCGATCCTTCTTGCGAACTTTTGGACCATATGGGCAGGTGAATTCGCGGAGAGAAAGCGCTCGGCGACACGACACGAGCGGCAATTTGTAACGGACCAAGAGCCACGGACAAGTTTTCTCGGCCCTGCACGTTGTGCATTGATTTTTTTTCCATTTCCAATTGATGTGATGAGAAGTAGCTTGATTGGGTTTGGGTGAATTGGATGGAGTTTGTTTGGAAAAAAATAAGCACGGGTTTTAAATTTTCAGAAGTTCGAACAATTTATTCAACGAAAATTAAATGTCAATCAATAAAAATTGCGAGAACTTCGCGTACTTTCGTCGAACAAAAATTACATGCAAGCAAATTTAGGTGACTTGATTTTCGTAGTAATTTATTTTACGAAAAATTGACGCATGCACTTTGCCAGACTTTTTGTACTTTTTTCTACGGGACAAAACCCAAACAAATTAAAATTGCGAGAACTGCACGAACTTACTTCTCTGAAAAATAAACTCATGCAAATTTAAATCACAAGAGTTTCTAGTAGCTTTTTGGCACAGAGAAACACAAACAATGTTGCCAAGACAAAAAATAAACCCAAGCAAACTTAAATTACTAGAATTTCTAGCAATATTTTCGAAAAAAGTAAACCAATCAAATATAAATTTCCAGAACTTTGCGTACTTTCCTTGGCGAAAATGTACGCAGGAAAATTTAAACGGCTGAATTTTCTAGTAACTTTTTACGGAAAACAAACCCAAATACGTAGAAATTTCCAGAACTTTCCGTCTTCTTTTCGACGAAAAAAAAAACCGAGCGAATTTCAATGCCTAGATTTTCGCACAATTTCTTTGACAAAAAACAGACGCAAACAAATGTAAATTTCCAGAACTCCGCGTACCTTCTTCGAAAAAAAAGCAAAACCCAAACAAATGAACATTGCTAGAAAGTTGCGTACTTTCTTCGTAAAGAAAACAAACCTAACCGACTGAGAAGAAAAAAAATCCTTAAAATCAAAATACAAATCCCTCTCGAGTAAAAATTTAAAAAACACTCTTTCTCAACAAAAAAATCGCACGGAATTGCTATAAGCGGAATTCCAAATATATTCTTTGGCCCTTTGCTCGTTCGTTCCTACATTCTTTTCCAGCTTTTCGTCGCGTCGCGGGCACTTTGACGCTAGCTTTGTCGCGGATTCCGCATTTTCAATGCGTATAGACGAGTGCGCGGTTGATATGCCGGGGCGCTGTTTGCTCGCGCCAATACACGAGTGAGAGACGTCATTTGCGAGGGCTGTCGAGCCAATTAATCGAGGCCTTGTCGCAGTCTGGGTGGGGATGTGCGGGGAGAGAGAGAGAGAGAGAGAGAGAGAGAGAGAGAGAGAGAGAGAGAGAGAGAAATACACTGAGAAAAAAATCATTGATCCAATATCATTGGTGTTATTGAATGAAACTTCGTTGATTCAATTGTAAAATTGTTGGTGTAAATAATCGAATTTATTAGTCCAAACAAAACGCTATTGACTTCAATAACATGATAAAATTGAACGTTTGTTTCATTCAAAAGATATATTGTTAGCCGAGAATAATATCTTTTTGAAACTATCTAAAAAATTATCGCGAAATAATTATATAGTTTTGAATGCAATTTCTGCAACGCACGAAAAAAGCGTTTCAATTCATAACATGAATATTGTTGATTCGAGTACACAAAAAAAAATTGAATTTCGCTCGTTTGATGCAAATAAAATTTCTGCGTAAATATGTTATTTTATTGGTTTCACCATATCCGATATTGATTTTAAGTACAGTATTCGTTAAAATATTAATATTTTATTTTGATTGAAAATATTAAGCAAATGTCTGAATTGGTTAAAAAATTATGCGAAAGTAAAATTTGTTTGTTGCACATTTGGTTGAAAAAAATGAACCAAATCATGGCCAAGCGCCACCGAAATTATAGGTGTGAGGAAACTCGTAGTTCTCGGAGTAACCGCTATAGGCCGCACGCGCGCTCGTTTCTCGTAAGTGTAGCGCGAACTGAAAATCTGCTTAAACGCTGAAGAGACTCTAAAGAGTATCGCTTCTTGGCCTGTGGTATCAAAGTGTAGTATCTGTTCTAATCAGTTGAATATCTGATATTCTTTCCATAGATATTCCATTAGATATCGATATTCTCTCCACTATTATCGTGGATGATCATTCTTATGCTCACTTTTTATTTAAGAATTGAAACAAATTGAAAAACTTACGTCCTATGGCAAATTCGTTTCGATGTAGTAAAGAAATAATTAATTCTATTGATCATATTTTTGTACGAAATAAAAAATGTTTGTAGCAACAGCTTGATTATTTCATCCAATACATCTACGGATTGTATATAAAATTATTTCAATAGAATATAATTTTATTTGAACGATAATGTAGATATTCGGAGAACAGAAGAGCTTTTTCAAATAAAATAACATGTTATTTAAATCAATCACATTTTCCAATATTTTATAGTATTGAAAAAATCTCATATATCGGTGGCACTCCGCAGCAGCACATTTATTTGGATCAACCAATGTATTTTTTTGATTCAATTGGTTTTTTTTCTCAGTGTAGAAAAAGAGAAAGAGGCGGAGGGACGGGGGGGGAGAGAGAGAAAGAGACAGAGAGAGAGAGATAGAGATAGAGAGAGAGAGAGAGAGAGAGAGAGGGGGAGAGAGAGAGAGGGGAAGTGTAGTTGAAACCACGAAGGATGATGGGAGGAGCCTTATTCAAACTGAAAGTTTGCATTTTTGTTTGCAAACATACACACGCGCTAGACGCGCGAATGACTGGGTGCCAGACCATTCGGAAAACCGCGTCGAACAAACGTTGAATAACGCAAATAACTTTACGCTCGCGCGTCCGCCGCGTACGAATCCCCGGCACGTTCCGACGCGACATTTACCGGAATCCGCGATTCCGAATGGTGGCCCGCTAATTTTCATTTTAAAACGCTCGTGGTGACTCGCGTATCGCGGTGCACATTCCTAGCTGCTCGGGCGCCATTGTTCGCTTCACTATTGTCATTAATATCCGAGCAAATTTTCCATCATGCGTTGTGAATATTTGCGCGATTTCGTCGGCAAAAACGTGCGCTCTGTCAAAGCGCAAAAATAGCATGGCCTGGTGCCTAAAAGTAAATTCGTGGCGGAGTTTTTCGAAGATTCAGTTTCCCCGGAATCGAGTTGGTTATTTTCGTGATGTAACAGTCGATAATGGGCACGTCTGATAGGAAAATACGCAGCCTGCGAAAGGGAAGCCCCGATAGGGAAGGGCGAGTTAGGGTCGGGTGTCAAGGATGAATGAGGGGATTTGGTTTCAGGATTTTTCGAGTGTAACGAGACGAGAGGGCGAGTCAGAGAGGGAGAGAAGGAGAGAGAGAGAGAGAGAGAGAGAGAGAGAGAGAGAGAGAGAGAGAGAGAGAGAGAGAGAGAAGGAAAAAACAGGAGAAAGTGTCTTCGTGCTGGAACAATCACTTGCATAAGACAAGTTTGCTTGAACTAATCGCCATGTAACATATATACAGGATGATTCACAACTATCAGGATTCCCTTTCTCAGCTTACAGGATATGAGCTAAACGCAGTCAATTTCTTTTTCCCATTTTTTCCCCCTAGAAAATAATCAACACGGAGACTCGCTTTGCAAATCGATAATATCATTCGATCACTTTCGTTTATTTTTTCTCGGAAAAAGTGTGCAGATATTCTAATTTAATTTTTTTTACTTCAAAAATGTGGTTTTAAGTATCTTCTGCAATTTTTATATTGAAAAATATTGATTAAAGTGGTATATACAATAGCCTGGGCAGATCGCTATTTGAGAAACGACTTTCTCAAACAGCGTGACTGTTTGAGAAGTATCGATTTTCGGTGAAAAAACACTCTATTTTCGTTGATACAAAAATAACGATCGAAATCGAAAAATCGATCGAAATCGAAAAATCAATTGAAAAAAGAAATCATTCGTTGATGCGCTGCTTTTCGATGTGTGAAAGAAGTTTGTCAAATTTTAAGTTCATCAGTGCAGTGATTTTTTAGATATCGCACTAACCGATCTTGAGAAAGTCATGGCGAGAAAAAGGCGGTACAGCACTGTGACGGGTAAAAAAATCGTTTTTGCATTCTCTCAAAGTAGACATATTCCAGAATATGTAAAAGGAAATGCAAGTTAAAATATTGAAAATGAACGGAGAAAATTAACAATTTAGTGAGAGCAGAAAGCGCAACGATTTACGTGTCTAGAACTTTCAATCGCTTTTTTCTCGAAACGACTTTTCTCGACCTGTCTGGAATCATAACTCGAGCTATAATTGTCCGATTGTCAATTTAAAAATACCAAAATTTCCATAATTGCAGTAGCTATCGTTGTAGCCGTTTTTGTCATTTAGTATTTTTTAAGCCCTCGAATATGAGTTAAAAATTCGCCTCAATTGCACTTTTTTTAACACCTGCCATTTTTTTTTAAAAGCCACGTACGTCTAGAACTATATTCATATAGATTATAAAACTTTTCTTTTTTCCTTTTCCAGACTAACCATTGTCAGATTATCGATCCGGCCATTGGACCTCATTTTTTATACAGAGGCTCTGTTATACCACAATAACGTTGTTAATTTTTTATTTTTTGAAATAACAACGTACACGGAAAAATTGCCCGAAATAAGTATCCAAATCCCGAATAAATAATCTAGTCGACAAAAAAATCGGAAAAACGACCTTTTTTCGGTCCGTCACAGTGGTGTCCTCCTTTAAAGTTCGCCGGTTCGCGAAACTGTCCTCAATTTTGAACAGATCGACTTGAAATTATTCAAACATATTTTCGCAATATTATATTTTGAGAATCGGTCGAAAACAAAAAATCGATATTTTCAAAAAAGTCAACGGGGTGTAAGCCCTTATAAAAACAGCCTACACGATTAATGATGAAACCCTTATAGTTGTGAATCACCCTGTATAATTAACATCAATAGTCGACCCAACTGTTGACTTTCCAGGCAGCTGGCTTACCCAATTTTGTTCCTTGCGCCCTTTTACTTCTCCGGTCATCAAATCTCATCCCTTTGATATCACTCTTTTCCCCCCACCCCTCTGCAACCAATCTTTCCACTCTTTCCATCTCTCCACTCTTCGACAAAAGCACAGCAATATGTCGATGATTCTATACTGTCGAGATCTTTATACCCAGGACTAACACAAATAGCAAGGACGAAACCGATCAATTTGTTCCGGGCTGAAATGCAAGCCCGATCAACTATACGCACGATAAACTAATCTTCCAAAGAATCCTTTTTAAAAGCTACAGCTTAATTGCGTTAATACCAAGTTTACACACACACATACATACACGCACACACATACATACATATATATATATATATATAGGGCATTCCACGCCATTTCACCTAGCCCGTGACCACGACCATTTTTGGTTTTCGTGATTTTTTTGTAAAATTGTACCCCATCGAAGGAATGTCCACACCAATTTTTAGATTTTTATCCCTTCTCTTTTAGGAGTTATGATTTTCTAAAAATATGTCGGTTTCGGAAGTTTTGGAAACGTTTGAACGCTGATAACTCTTGAACTGATAGAAATATCGACAAATGTCAGTATATAATTTTTTTTCATTCTGAAGCATACTTTCGTTAAAAAATGTGAACAAATTATCAACTATCAACGTCAGCGTTTCTTTGCTTCTAAAGTGAAAACTATTTTTTTTCAAGACGATCGTCTTTTTTTTAATCTCTAAAATAGAGTGACCCATTCTATGATTTTCAAGACTTATCTCATCGTGGGCCCATTTTTCCTTCTATTTTTTGTCGAATTAATAACATTTTTTTAAGAAGATTTTTATCATTTTAATCTCCAATAATGCTATTTATGATTTTGTGATTTTCAATTCGGCTTCGGCCTGGAACGGTTTATTTTTAATTTTTGCGAAATTCAACGAAACAAATTATTTTGAATAAAAAATTATTTTTTTGTCATTAAATTCAGTACAAAGTAAAAACAAACCGTTTCAGGCCTGTCGAAGCAGAATTGGAAATCACAAAATCATTAATAGCATTATTGGAGATTAAAATGATAAAAATCATCTGAAAAAATGTGGCTAATTCGAAACAAAAGAGAAGGAAAAACGGGCCCACTATGAGACTATTCTCCAAAATCATAGATTGGGTCATTCTATTTTAGAGAATTTTTTGGAAAAAATAAAAAATGACAATCATCTTTTAAAAAAATAGTTTCCACTTTGGAAGCAAAAAAAAACATTGACATTGATAAGTGATCATTTTTTCATATTTATGATTCACATAGTGACATTTGTCGATTTTTCAATTAGTTCAGGAGTTACCAGTGTTTCAACGTTTTTAAAACTTCCGTAATCGACGTTTTTTTGAAAAATGATAACTCCTAAAAGAGAAGAGATCAAAATCTAAAAATTGCTGTGGATATTCCTTTTATGGCGTACAATTTTCAAAAAAAAGTCCGGAAAACCAAAAATGGCCGGGATCCCGGGCTGGATGAAATGGCGTGGAGTGTCCCATATGTGTGTGTGTGTGTATATATATATATATATATATATATATAAAAGAGAGGGGGGGGGGGGTCGTAAGCCAAAGTAACGAAAGGGAGAGTCGCGCGCGGTAAAAGGGTGCGCAATAAATATCGAGTTTCAAAGTTGTGCCCAGTGCGCGGGGACCGTTTCGTATTTACCATCTCTAGAGATGATATCGCGCGATCGACCGCGTGGCCCATCTGGACTACGGAATCGAGTCGCGGATAAAAAAGGGCGAATAACGGGGGGGGGGGGGGGGGATCACGTCGATTCGTTCGGAAATTCGAAGATCGATCGTGTATGACGGAAAATTAATGGAGTCAGATATTTTCGGCTGGTGATCTGGTGGGTCGCGATACAGGAAACGAAAAGAGGACGTGTAGGGCGGAAGTAGCTGACGCGGATGGGGGATGTCGTCCGACGATTTTCACGAGTCTGCACATGGAAAGTCCCTCGGGATGGAAATCAATCCAACCTGTCGCGTTTACGAGACGTTAGTGGGAGAACTATGCGAGGGCTTTACCCTTGGAATATAAACATCCCCGCCCTTCGGCCCTTCTTATCTCACGATGTTCTAGCCCGCTGAATACTATCATTTGGAGGAAACGTCGAAGGAAGCGAGGCGAGACGAACTGCCCCCACCCCCCGCCGCCCTTTCAATCCTCTGTTCCTTCATGCCCTTCCATTTTATTCAGGAAGCGCGGTCGAGATCCTTGCGAAGCGAGAGATCCTCCCCCTTTTCGTCGGAGGGAGAATGTGCTCGTTCCGATGATGACGCGCTTCATCCCTTTGTAACGCGTTCCGAGGAGGAGGGTGGATGGTGTTGCGATGATACGGAGGTAGTCTTTACGTCTCCAAGTTTCAGCCCCCAACCCTGCACGCACCCTTCGCGTTTGCCGCAGGTTTAGCCGGGGCTGTTATTGATTCGTTTCATCGCAAACGGAGACCACTTTGTGCACGCGTGTGTACGCAATGGTAATTCCGTATACTGTCGGCTGACGATAGCCTAGGGTACACACGCACGAAGGTGAGCACACTACGGCGAAACGTGAGGTAAGGGCTTCGTCGCGCACATGGGGACTCGTCCCGAGCCTTTGACAGGTCACATTCGACGCACCGCGAACGACACATGTCCGAATCGCTTTAACGGGTTATACGCAGTTCGAAATTTCAACAAATCGATTTTTTTATTGCATTTTCGGAATGTACAAATATGTGAGTATATTCCCTGAAAATTCCAAATCGATCCAGCGAATATTCTCGGAAATACACACATATTTGTAAGGACGCTCGGAGCGCGTCTCCGAGCATCCGAGAAATTTCAAACGCATTTTTCTGAAAACGGTGTGTTTCAAAGTCGGTGATCACGATTTCTCAAAAACGGCTCAACCGATCGGTCTGCAATTTTAAGGGGTTACCCCCACTTGCGATTTTGAAAAAATCTATTTTTTTTATTGCATTTTTTTGAAGTATAAGTATCCGGGCCCATACAGAAGTATGGGCCCGGAATAGATGACTCTATGTAAATTTACAAAAAAAAATATTTTCTTCGTGTAAACTGAAATTTAAACTTTAACCGCGTTTTTCTCAAAATGGCATTTCTGAAGTCGGTGACCAAGATTACTCGAACACTAATGAACCGATCTTCTTAAAATTTTGCAGGCTTATTTAATACATAAAAATGTTGTCTTTAATCGTTCGATTTTTTTTTTCGAAAAAATGGCCGTTTTATAGTCAAAAAACGGCCGTTCTTTTTCGTTAAAATCGAACCATTAACTTTGACTGTCCGCCATTTTGTGAAAAATGAATATTTTTTAAAATCCTTCGATTAAAGACTAGTTTATACTTATATTTGACTAAATCCATCCGCATTTTTTTTTTCATATGATCCACTTCGCCGCAATGTTGGTCACCGCAAACCGTGTATATAAAAATATTATTTCATTGACGGCCATTTGCCACTAAACAATGTAATATTTTTCAATAAAAAAATTACTGAAAGTTCTTCAAGATGTGTTCTTTAAGATGGTATATTGATCGATTAAAAAAGTTTTGTAGTTTTCTTTAAAAAAATTCATGAAAAAGGCCTTTTTTGCGCTACAAGTGGGAGTAACGCCTTAACACAACCTTGTCAGATATATTCTTCAGGTATTGATCGGAGGAATAAGATTTCCGATAATTATTTCTATTTTTTTCAACGATTTAACGAAAAAAATTTCGTCAAAAATCGAAATTGTTTCTTTCCGGAGCCACCATTTTGTCAAAAATTAAAATTTCGACTATTCCTTAGATCAATACCTGGATTCATCTATCCCCTAAAAGAATCTTTCCGGTTTTTTCATTTTAGATAACCCAAATCGGAGATACTTTGCCCACCGCCGGACACTTTTTTTTCGGGGACCTCCAGGAGACTTCCTACAGGAGGGATGTTAATGAATATTTTTGAAAATAAAAAATGCCAATCTAAAGCTAAAAGATGTTACTACATTTTTGGAAAGTGAAAAATTTGCCTGAAAAATCGTCAGATAATGGTTAATAACAAATGAACTATGCAATATAAAAAAAAAATCCTACGTACTTCCATAGACAATGTATGTTTCAAGATACATTCAACATTTCAAGTGAATCGGTTGAAACCGATCGGTTGAAACTTGCCTGAGTTATGTTTCCGGCCAACTTGAAAAATGCAGTTTTGAAATAAACGCTGCACAGCCGCCATTTTGAAATGAATCGCTTCGAAACAATTATTGTATATAGTCACTGACATGTATGATAAACACCCTTTTTTGTGATGCCGATTTATTTTGTAGTTTTTTTGGAAAAAAAATCCCCAAAAAGGCTATTTTTCGGCCACTAGAGTGGCCTAACCCCTTAAGGCGGGATATACATCTACAACGATAACAAAATATATGTCTTTTTTTCTTCCTTAAACGATAAAACTATATATGTCGAATATTTCCCCAAAGTTTCAAATCGAAATTCGAAAAAAACTTCAAACGTCACAGCCCGTCAACGCTGTGCCTCACCGCTCGGATGCGGAGCGAGCGTGAACTTCAAACGCGGTTTTTATCAAAACTGCATTATCGAAATTGGCATGCAGGATAACTCAAAAACTATTAAGCCGATCAAGTTGAAACTTGGTAGAAATATTGATAATATTGGTACCTTCTACTTGACGAGAATTGTTTTCGAAAAATTGTAAACAAAACTACTTTTTTAATCCCAATTTTACAGAAATGTTGATTTTTTTTGTAAATGCGTGCCAATTTCTCAAATTCGCATTTTCTTCATTTTAATTACCGTCACATAGAAACTATACATGTTCTAACTGAAAAAATGTTTGAACTTTTTTGCAAATAAAAGTCTACGGGAAGCTAGACTGCACGACGGTTCGCAACTCTCGCGGCGAACTTGCTGTAACACTCTGCCACAGCTTCGTCATTTTGATGATGAATTAACAAAAAAAAAAATTGTTTCGTATACTTAAATATACTATTAAAGTATACCTAAAGCTTGATAATTGTAGAATAATTATTTCTTAGTTTAAAAAATTTCTCAATATTGCTATTTTTTTCCTGTCTAAATGTATATCCCGCCTTAACCCGTTACGGCATCGTGTAACACTGGTATTACACCTAATTCAATTCAGATTTTGCCGGTTCAAAAGTGTTTTGTAATTAAATATGGCGGTTGTAAATGCCTTTCAAGGTTTCTAGGACTTCAATAACTACTAAAACATACCTATTAAAATTTTATTATTCACGTAGCGGATGTCATCAATAACGAAAGTGCAAAAAAACGAACTTTTCACATCATAAATCTGATTAAGACTAATCTAGCAGGTAAACCATAACCAAAAAATAGGTAAAAACTTGGTTTTTGATCCACTGAATACGAACCCGAAGTCTCAACCGTCAAATTAAAAATGGCGGCTGTAAATGGCAAAAACTGTAGGATTTTTTCCACAATTGATGACCTATTTTTTTGGGAGCTTCTTTCATGTAACAGCGGCCCCGAAAACCCTCGAATACCAACTTTCGCTATCATAAAACAACGTTTTGCATTTATGGTCCGGCATATTGGATCCGCCATCTTGAATTCCCGAATTTTGAGTGCACATTCGAAATCAGCGACCCCGAAAACCCCCGAGCACAAAATTTCAAGCCAATTGCACGTAAAGAAAAATGTATGCTTCAAAGGGTTAATCGAAATGCGGCACAGATCGGAGAGGAGAATTTCTGTCGATTTTTTTACGAGGTGGGAATTGACAAAAATGTTTTCTGTATTTTTTTATACGAGGAAGTCTGCGCGATACCACTGTGACGGATAAAAATAGTTCTTTGTACTTTTTCTTAGAGTATACATATTCTAGAATATGTGAAAAAAAAATTGAAATATTGAAAATTGACCAAGCCATTGAAACTTTTGATGTCGTTTTTTTTTGGAAACGAGTTTTCTCAACCTGGCCGGAATCATAATTCTAGCTATAATTGTCCGATGTTCAATTTAAAACAACTAAAATTTCTGTAATAGCCGTAGCTACCGTTGTACGTAGCCGTTTTCTTTTAATTTAGTACTCATTTCTGAGCCCTCGAATATAAGTAAAAGTTTCGCCAAAATTAACACCCGCCCTTATGTGACCTTTAAAAAAAACGTTTACGTATAACGAGAACTACATTTATAAAGATTATAAAACTTTTTTATTTTTTTATAAAGAGAAAGGCTATATTATACCTCATTAACGTTATTAATTTTCTATTGCGTTAAATAAAAATTTACACGAAATAAGTTCAATGTATGCTTAATGACATCTCTTTTTTTCCAAGTTTCAAATAAACAACGTAGTAGACCTAAAAATTTAGAAAAAAAACTACTTTTTTTTCAACTCAGCTTCAACAGCCGTGTCCTCCCTCAATATTGAGAGTTGAGAGTGCATTTGATCACGGATAATGAGATAATAATTATTGATTGTAATTTTCAATACAATACGATGTAATAATAATGGTCATAAAGTAGTTATGGTTTTGTGACAATAATTGAATGCGTTATGACAAAATATAAAATTGCGTATTGTCTGCATCATTATAAAAATGGTTTATTTTTATATTTTATGATGATGCATTCGACTGTTACATAATTATAATTATATTATGTCAATCAACATTATATTATACTATATTGATAATGAGTATTGTTCGTCATGGTTTCATAATGCATATTTACGGATGATGCTATAATAATTAAGTACTTAATATGCATTAGGTGCGGATGAGAAGTGAAATATGGTGGAAATTGTAATAAGGGGGACGACTCCGCACAATGGAACCTACGATAATTTTTTTTTCAAATACTTAATATTCATTAAGTACTAACCACGTGTAATTAATCATTATATTATACGTAATTTATACAATCCACGAAGAAACGTAAAAAGTCGTTTTAATTTATTTTTAACCGGCTTCCTATATTTATTTGCCTAAAGCTTTTTATTTTCCTTTTTGGGACGAATTTTGTTACCGGACGGAGAACAATGTTTAAATTTTTACGGTACAATTAATTCATTTGTATTAAAACTCATTTATTTATATGTACATGTATTCATGTATAAAAAATTATTCAATTAGTTCCAACCTTTAAATTGATAACGAATTTAATTTTCGCTGTTCCCAATAAAATGTTCTTTTTTGCCGATGGATCTTCGTTCGTGTCAACACAGTCGTATCTTCTATCATGAAGTTCATTAATACCTGCCTCATTATCGTCATCAGCCCTTTTTCTGTCCTCTCTCCCTCTCTCTCTTTTGCCATCTCTTACGAGCAAAAGATGACTTCTTGTTGGTCTCGCGGGAGAGAGCCTGCTTCGTACGTTGTCGCCTCTGCCAGGGAATGGCCTCGGTGCGAACGTTGCTCGGTGCCAGGGTGAGAAATCGAACTGAGGGTGAAAAAAAAGTAGCGAGGGGATGAATTGACCCCTCTATGCGTCTGTACACAATGCTTGCTCGTGGGACCTCTACCGGTCCACGCGCTACGTGTGTAATCCCCATCGAGGTCCGCTTTCAATTTAACTTCCGTATACTGGTTTCTTCTCCCTTCGCTTATTCGTCCCTTATGCCTCTCTCTCTCTCTCTCTCTCTCTCTCTCTCTCTCTCTCTCTCTCTCTCTCTCCCTCTCCCTCTCTCTCTCCCTCTCTTTCTTTCTCTCTCGATCTTTATTGCTCACGAGTCTACCCTCGATACTCCCCAAGGATGCATTATATGGCCGATGATTTTTTTTTCCAACCCCCATAAGTATATCTGTCTACGGGGATAAATCTACCAATTATTGCAATAAACACATTTACGCCCCCTCCTTGCAACCTTCGCCAGCTTCGTGATTTATTAATTAAGAGATTGACGAAGGATTTCTTTCCCCTTTGACTTTTAAATTGATTATATTTGTATATATACACATATATTTGTTCAATATGCGAAAAATAATTTTCCATGGATTCGTTTTTTATCTACGAAAAATTCGAATAAGCATGAATGTGGAGTTCTCCAGCTTAACTCATACAACTGTCCCCCTCGCCATCGTTGATTATAGATTTCCACGGTAAAAAACCTCACTCCTGGCGTAAAAAAAGAACACCGAATTCTCAAAATTTTTTCGACACCCCTTGCCGTTCTGCGGCTGCAAATAAATAGAAAAGTCCATGCCGCTGTTTTTGAAATAAATTTTTCTTCATTTTCCTATTGGTTTTTTGATCTTCTAATTTTTCCCCAGTGATCTCCGTGGAACCAGCAATGTTAAATGGGTCGATGACAAGTAGAGGGTATGCGTTATCAGCGGCGTAAAATCGATGATGTTGGAAGTTGATTGAATGTGCAGCGGTGGACTATATATTTAACGTTACGAGAGCCATATGTGGGAGAGGAGAGGCGGGGGGGGGGGGGGGGGTATGAAGATTGACTCGAAACGCGATGGAACCCTCGTTGAAGTTTGTCTAGACGAGCTGGCCCAGCAAAACTGACCTCCCTTTTTCAAACAACCCTCTTTCGACTTTGTAATTGATTAGTCCGGATACGCCTCCTTATCTCTCTAAATTCATTTTGCCCTCTCTCTCTCTCTCTCTCTCTCTCTCTCTCTCTCTCTCTTTCCTTCTTGCTCTCTCATATGGAAGGACTAGCAGCAGCCGACGTTTTCGCCTCTCTCGTCTTCTCCCACGGTTTTTCTCTCGGGAAACGATCGTCGAAGCGCTTTAGATCGTTCTTCGCGATGAGTGCTCCGGGCAAACTGACAGCACGCGTACACGCACCACCCCGTACATAATATAATATACTTTTATGTAAATATATATATATATATATATATATATATATATATATATATATATATATATATATATATAACTGATATACGTGAACTATAGGGGGCGTTTTAAAACTACCTAGGAGTGCTTTCCCATAAAGCCCATACCCATTCCCAACCATATATGCATGCCGCGTTTTTTTCCTCATTCTTATTCACTTTCGTCAATATTTGCTGCAATCGCGCAAAGGCTCTCATATTCCATTATTGGAAAGAAAGGGAGAGGAAAATAAATAAGTGACTGTGTGAATTATCGAACGAGCAACGGGAAGAACAAAATCATGGAGATTTTTCTTGCTAGAAGGCAAAATTCGACAGAGTGGCGCACTTTTTTTAACCGCTTGAAATTAATTTTAAAGCTGAAAAATGCTTATTGTAAAAAACGCCGATTAATAACAATGAAGCTGTAAAATGACTATTATTAAAATGTCAAAATAATTATTTTTTCATTATTGCTGTTGGTATTATTAATATTATGCTTATTGGTCGGCGTTTTTTATAAGTCATTTTACGGCTGAATTTTTTTTTTGATTACACACTTTTACAATTATCATTATTTAAAAAAAATTATGATTACAACTATAATAATATAATTGATGTCGTAATAATAATTATTATTATTTCAAGTATACTATCAACATAAACAACAGCAATTTGACCTAAGCTCATGCTGAGAACTTTTTAATTCGCACGAGAAATTTAGACAGTAATAAAAAAAAAGATTTAGAGATCTCTGTACAAATCGCTGTTCTTCAAATCATGTGCTCCCACGTCGAATAGTCAGTATTTTTTTTACTACGGTTTGTGCAACATGTAGATAGTATACTTGAAATAATAATAATAATTATTACTATTTCATCCATACTATCAACAAAACAACAGCAATAATAATAATCATCATGGTAAGAACTTTCCACGATAATTTGCAACCGGTAACGAGAAATTAAGACAGCAATTTAAAAAAATTATTCAGAGATCTCTCTACAAATTCCTGTTTTTTCCAAATCGTGTGTTTTCACGCCTAATAGTTGGTAGTTTTTTTTTTTTAACTATGGTTTTGGCAAAACGAATAAAGTCTGTCGCCGAATCGATCCCTTACGAAGCTGGTCCATTGAGGAAGCAAAGGGAACGAAGAAGGGGGGGAAAAGCGAAGCCCTGTACGGAGCAGAGGCTTCCCGGTTCGCGATGTGCTCGTATAGTCCCCTCTCAAAAGATCAATTAGGGGAAATCCCGATAATGGGGTTTTGTTCGTGTATACACGTGTGTGTGTATGTATATGGAAGTAGGGACGTAGGGAACGCGCGCGGCGAGGCACAAATCTCTCGGGGAAACCCTCGTGTAGTTTCCGATCCTCATCGTGTACCAATGACCGAATCAAACGGGGAACACAAATACATGTATAAGAAAGATTTCTGGTCCTTCGTCGCGTATAAACCCAGCTCCCCCTTTGTGATACAGAAGCTCCTTTGGTGCCTTCGGGTATATAGCGTACATGGAAAATGCCAAATATATGTAGCGTAGACTCGCCTAAATTGCACCTGCGCGTTCTTATGGCTTTGTTATATTCAGCGTTAGACAATTGTACTCGCGAATGCTGCGTAGGGACATGTAGTTCTTTATTATGGAGCATGGCTTGTATTTTGTTTCGAGCCACATTTCATACAAAATGCGAATTTTCATTTGCAGTCTCAGTAATTTCATTCAATTTGAGATTCCATGTAATTTTGTGTAAGTACGTTAACATTGTACGAGGATATTAAAAAATCGATGTATTGAAGAAGAAAGACATGAAATTTTTAGCAATTAAAAAAAAACGAATTTTAACGAAGCTCTGGGAAAAATATGTCACTAAGGTTGTGCTGTCATCGTATAAGTACGATTTAAGGGGTCTGTGGGAGCTTGAGATTCAAAAAAACATGATTTTTTTCCATAGTCTTAAAGCCTAGGATCTTAACTTTGATTTGCAACAAATATTTCGTGAAATTCAAAAAAATTGACGGACGGTATTGGAAACCGAACGTATCGGTACCGCCCCAGTCTTGGTTACCAAGTCTTGGGTGAAGTACTGGCCCAGTAATGGTCAACTTTTTTATCACTACAGTGCCAGTCCTGGTAACCGAAGTTGGTTGAGTCTTGGTTGGATGCACTGCCCCAGCACTGACAACTGAAAGTATCAGTACCGTGCCAGTCTCGAATACCGATTCTTGGGTGAAGTACTGCCCCAGTATTGGTAAACAATTTAATTAGTACAGTGCCAATTTTGGTAACCAATATTGGTTGAGTCTCGGCTGAAAGTACCACGCCAGCACT
The DNA here is from genome assembly GCA_944452715.1 of Ophion slaviceki. NCBI lineage: Eukaryota > Metazoa > Arthropoda > Insecta > Hymenoptera > Ichneumonidae > Ophion > Ophion slaviceki. The sequence continues at coordinate 9,915 of CALYCA010000539.1, read as the reverse complement.
GGCAACTGAACATATCAGTATCGTGCCAGTCTTAGCTACCCAGTCTTGCGTGAAGTATTGCCCCAGTATTGGTAAACAATTTTATCAGTACAGTGCCAGTCCTGGTAACCGAAGTTGGTTGAGTCTTGGTTGGATGCACTGCCCCAGCACTGACAACTGAAAGTATCAGTACCGTGCCAGTCTCGAATACCGATTCTTGGATCAAGTACTAGCACTGTACTAAGTAAATTGTTTACCAGTATTGGTAAACAATATAATTAGTACAGTGCCAATTTTGGTAACCAATGTTGGTTGAGTCTCGGCTGAAAGTACTGCCCCAACAGTGGCAATAGGACCATGCCAGTCTTGGCTACCGAGTCTGGCGTTAAGTACTACCCCAGTATTGGCAAACAATCTAGATAGTACACTGCCAGTTTTGGTAACCAAGGTTGGTTCAGTCTCGGCTAAAAGTACTGCCCCAGAATTGGCAACAGTACCATGCCAGTTTTGGTTACCGAGTATTGGGTTAAGTACTCCCCCAGTATTGGTAAACAATTTTATCAGTACAGTGCCAGTCTTGGTGACCCAGTCTTGGGCGAAGTACTTCCTCGGTATTGGCAGACAATTTGATCAGTACGGTGCCAGTCCAAAAAATATGGGTTGAATGAAAAATGTAAGTTTTGCTTCCTAATCGAGAAACTTTGTGACAATGAAAACATTTTTTTCAGTTTTCGATGTCAACGTCCTCAAAATGTCCCAAAACCTCGAAAAATTATACTCAGAAACAATGTCTGGATGCATGTGCGTGTGTGTGCGTGTATGTTCTGGTACTGTAAAATTAAAACGTCTATAACTCGAGAACGGTTTGAGTTGAAGGGCTCCTGTTTCGCACAGATGTTAATCTATACAATCTCTTCATTTTCTGCAAATTTCGTCGAGATGACTAGAAAATTACAAATGTAACGGCTTTTTTTAATTTTCAAGAAATGTCTGTAGCGGAGTGATTTTGCAAAATTTTTCAGAATTTTGTAAATAATTTTTTGTCAATGAATAGAGTATCATGAAAGGACGGCTGGTATTGGATTTGGGAATGATCGGTCGAATGGTCTAAATTTTATGAATTTGGAAATTTTCGAAATACGTCAAATCGCGCTAATTTTTGCATATAAGAAATAAAAAAAAGAAAGAAAGCGGCAAAATGTGAACATTTCGGTGAAGAATACATTCGTCGTACATGCTTCCCCCACCCGCCCGGGAACCCCTCACGTGAAACAACGACGTGCTACACGGATAGTACGATCGAGCATCAGTTTTTCTCGTGCCATCCACGTGTGAACTTGTTTTATCGCCAAAATTTTACGTGCTTCTTCATATATTCTCATACATTACATACATCACTTACATTGCATTCGTCATAAATTACATTCATTGACACGAATAACATTCATTTTCATACCTTACATTACATTTAACATACATTAAATTTATTCAATTCACTTCATACAGTTCATACAGTTCATACAGTTCATACAGTTACCATTCGTTCTTATACAATACAGTTTTTGTTTTTTATAAATTAATTTTTGTCGTGCTAAAACGAATTTGAGTGTTAAAAAATGTGCTATAAAAATTCGAACGTGTTATAAAGTGAAAACCAGGTAAGACATACAAAAAATACTTATTGTTGAAGCGCTTGAATTATTCATCTCTTCCTCTTATATATTCCTGTCATAGCAACACTCAATACCCTCTTTCTAACACTTCCTTGATCTCTAGTCTTTAACCGGAATTTAATAAATTCGAACTTTTTATTTAACTTTCTAAAGACGCATTTCACTATATATTTCACTATACTATTCTTTATATCTCCATTAAGCCCAAACTCGAACGCAACGTTTTGTCAGGCCGACAGTGTATTTCGGCAAAAAATTGTATATTCATAATATATATTTTTATATTTTTTCTTAATATATGGGTAATTCGATGAAAAAAATATATATAAATATATTTTATTCATATTAAAATATATTTTCGCGGCAAAAAGTTATATACATTCATATATATTGCGCATATAATTTGTTCGGTCTCTCTCTCTCTTTCTCTCTCTCCATGGCGGAGACCCACGGACGATATCCCGATTCAAGTGATGCATATTTTTATTTCTTTTGATGGTATCTAAGCTCTTATGCTTCTTTGTCATTCCGTGTATTTCTCGTTATCATTTATTTCTTTTTCATAGCTCAACATTTTGTTTATAATTTACCTTAGATTCTGCTGACTGTACAACAAAAAATCAAAGTCTGCTGGAGAAGAAAGAACAAGTGAACAAAAGCAGGAAAAGGAGAAGCCGGTCGGAAGACGTGTACAGCAGGACGAAATTTGAATCCTATTGTTCTGGTAGGTGGTTCTTGAGGTGAGGTTTCGCCACGTTTCTTCGTTTATACTTTTTTTTTCATTTCACATCATAGCCAAGGATATTATCGGGGCGCTAAAAGTGCTCATTGATAACATGGAGAAGATGGAAAAAAACTTGAGCAAGCAGATAAAGGGAGCAAAACAAAGTATTCAATACGAATTGAATAAAAAAATTGAAGACTTAAAAAATACGTCCCTTATAAATAAAATGCCATCGGTTGGACATAGCGTCAGCACAAGCAAAATTACTCTCGGTATCAAACTGCCTATAACGAGATTCGAAGAATTTGTTCAATTTGATCAGGGAGTCTCGGAGGACAAGGAGAAAGAAAACGCTTTGGTAAATACAATTTTATCTACTTATACCGAAATTACGTATGCTGAAGTAAAATTTGAGAAGAGCACCTTAAGTCATCCTTAATACTCTGGAAGTTACAGTATTTTTCAATTCTTTATAGATGGAGTTGATGAAAGCATTGGCGAGTTCATCGGCCGACGAAAGAGGTGCTATCCGCAATGTGATGGCTGGACTTATATCGAAGGCGGTGCAGGAAGAATATTCCGCCACGGGAAGAGCAGGCGCCAACGGTATAACGAAAAAATCCTTCAGTGCGACAACAACGTACAAACGCATGAATGGTAAATGTTACTTTTTCAAATTTTTACTAATATAATTTTTAGAACTGGGTGCAATCAAATAAAATATGATTTCAGATATCATTTTAGATACGATGGGAGAAAAAACCACTGCGGCGAAAATATTATCGGCAACAAGCCGATATTTATCTGATGCCGGTGACCGGGAAAGCGGCAAAAAACGACGGGAAAACCCATTCAAAAAAATAATTTCTCTATAAAAATGTATTTTTAAATTTAAAAAAATCTCAAAAGCATACCCTTTTCACAAGTAAAACGATTGGTTTTTAGTACGCACGTCAACGCCGGCCCAATATTGGCAGCCGGTACTAGTCACCAATACTGTGCCAACGCTTGCCGAGCGTCGGGCCAGTGTTATACTTTCAGAGGTGGGCCAGTATTGTTTATGCGCTCTGACCCAACATTGGCCGCCAGTACTAGTCGCTATAACTGTACCAACGCCGTATATGAGCCTAGGACCGGTGTTTTCGTTTCGGAGTTTGGCCAGTATGGCTTACACGCTCCGGTCCAATATTGGCATTCAGTACTCAGCCAGCACTGAGGACCAGTACTGTGCCAACACTGTTGGTAACATTTTGGAGTTGGGCCAGTATTGTTGATGTGCTCTGGCCCGATATTGGGAGCCAGTACTGAGCCAGTAGTCACCCAGTACTGTCATTTCCAAAGCATGATTTTTCACTCGTTTGTCCATTTGTTAATGATAAATTATTAAGGGCGGCACCACTGTGACGGGTCGAAAGTAGATCGTTTTTTTTTTATTTTTTCTTGTCTGCTAGATTATTTATTTAGGATTAGAAAAAGAGGTGCCTCATTAAGCATACATTGAACTTATTTCGGGTGAATTTTTATTTAAAAAGTTAATGCAAATTAACAACGTTGTTGAGGTATAATAGCGCGTCTGTATAAAAAATGTGGTTCAACGGCCGGATTGATAACTTAACAATGGTTGGCCCGAAAAATAAAAATGAAAAAGTTTTAGAATCCATGTAAATGCAGTTCTCGTTGTAGGTCATCGTTTTTCGAAAAAAATCGCATAATGGCGGGTATTAAGGAATATGTAATTTGGTGAAAGTTTTACCTATTCTCGGGGGCTTCAAAAATATAGAATTAAAAAAAATGGCTGGGTACAACGATAGCTACTACAATTGCGGATTTTTTTTGAATAAAAACTCGGACGTTTTTATCAAGAGTTATGATTCCGGCCATGTCGAGAAAAGTCGTTTCGAGAAAAACGTGATTGAAAATTTTAGCATACATTGCGCTCCCTGCTCTTACTAAATCGTTTTAAACTTAGTCAATTTTCAATATTTCAACTTGAAACTTTTTCCATATATTCTAGAATATGCATACTTCGAGAAAACGCAAAAAATCGTTTTTTTACCCGCCACAGTGATGTCCCGTCTTAAAGGTGCTTTTTTTGCTCAAATCGTAATCGAATATTCATTTCGAAAACATCCATACAAGACGCGTCTGTCAACGATTTGTTCATTTCGAGTCCGCTGTATGCAAGAATAATTATATTCCTAATAACACTCCGTCTCGTAAACAAATAACATGTAAAAAAAGTTGTCAAGAGAGGACTTTGTTATAAACAAAAGTTGGTAGAGAAAATTATTGCAAAATAAGGTCATAAAAAGAAAGAATAGTTTATGTTCACAGTCAAAGACGTCTCAAATGACGAGAAAAATCCTCAAGGGTCTAAGATTTAGGGGGTCTATCCCATCCATATACATTGCCTGTTTGGACGTGACCAACAATGGATGCCCAGGCTTCATTGATGCTCGAGAAGGGAAGGCGAGGTTAATTCACGAATAATCGATCGACCAATTGCACTCAAGAAATGTGTGTGTGCATGTGTGTACTGTAGGATATAGTCATACTGTACGGATGTAATGTACACACGAGGTCGATTGATTTCTCTAGCCATTGGAAAACCCTGGCAGGTCCCAGACGTTTAATATATATATATATATATATATATTTAAAATATCGTTTCGGTTTCTCGTAGTCCAGGCAACACCCTCGAAACTTCTCCGGATTCGTTTCTACGCGTTTTCTCGCGTTGCTATACCTCTACACGCGAATCCGGAAATACCAAATGATAATTCACAGATATGTATATCCTTTACGGTCCACGATCGGGGTTTTAAATATATACGCATGCCTGGGTGATATTTATCGTATACACACGTGACGACGATAATATACGTGGACCCATATTGCCTTCCATTTGTATGAATTTGTTACGAATCGAGAAGGATGCGAAGGACCCGTCAGATAGTATCTTTGATAAGGTGAGATCCTTCAATTGGCGTTGGAATTTCTTTGTGAGATGAGATCCTACGGTGTGCTATATTTCATGCGAATACGTAAGGATTGAAAATGAGCTTAGATGAAAATATAGAGGAAAAAATATGTAGGGAAAATACGTTTTGGTTTTTATTAAGTACAAAAGGTTGAAAAAATGATTTTAAAATTGTTATTGTTTGTTTTATTTTTATGTTGTTTTTTCATGGGAATATCTAAGAATTGAAAATTAAACTCATTTTTCAAACGTTTGTACTTAACAAAAAACCAAACTTATTTTCCCTGCAAATGTTTCCCTGTATATTTGTATCTGAGCTTATTTTCAGAGAGACAGAGAGAGAGAGAGAGAGAGAGAGAGAGAGAGAGAGAGAGAGAGAGGTACGGATGAAGAGAGAAAAAATATCAACCGGAATTGAAGAAATGAAGATTTGAAATAAAATAAAAAATGATTCGAAATTAGAGGAACAAACATGTCATATAAAACGAAAATTTACGATATAAGATGCGACGAGATAGAAAATAAAATATGAAAACAAAATAAAACTTAATAACGAAATAAAGCAGTAAATGAAAATACAAAGTAAAATTCGATGTAAGCAAAAATGAAATTATGAACATGAACTTAACTTAATAAATTTACGGCGACACACTATTGTAACGGGTAGGAAAATCTATAAGACGCGACGACATAGAAAATAAAATATGAAAACAAAATAAAACTTAATAACGAAATAAAACAGTAAATGAAAATACAAAGTAAAATTCGATGTAAGCAAAAATGAAATTATGAACATGAACTTAACTTAATAAATTTACGGCGACACACTATTGTAACGGGTAGGAAAATCGATTTTTTTTCTCCATTTCATCATAATATATATGTTCCAGAATATCCGAAAACAAAGTCAAGTTAAAATATTGAACATTGACTAAGTAACAGACGATTTAGTGAGAGCAGGTAGCACAACGATTTAGGTATACTAAAACTTTCAATCGCATGTTTTTCGAAACGACTTTTCTCGACGTGACCGGAATGACAATTGTAGATATAATTTTCGATTTTCCATTTCAAAAAATTAAAATTTCCGTTACTGCAGTAGCTATCGTCGTACACAGCCGTCTTTTAAAATCTAGTATGTTTTTCGAGCCCCCAAGTACGAGTACAAATTTGCCAAAATTACCCTTTTTTTAACACTCGCCATATAACGCATTTTTTCGAAAAAAAAAAACCGGCTACGTACAACGTGAACTACATTTATATGGATTATAAAACTGAAAATCCGGCCACAATTTTGTGGTCGGTTCATAAAAATTTACACAAAATTAGTTCAATGAATGCTTAATAACATATTTTTTTTTCCAAACGCCGAGTAAATAATTCAGGAGACAAAAAAAATCGGAAAAGTGACCTTTTTTGGGTCTGTCACAGTGGTGTCCCTTAAAAAAATAAGATGAGAAGAAAACAATATTATGAAAAATGTACGCATATTGTTTAAAGACGTGTAATAATACGAAAATGAGAAATAAACACGAAAATGCAATTACCTGTAATAATCAGGCGCCAATAGGAGACAAAAAGAACACAAGAGAGGGTATATATATTGCAAAAGTCAATGGTGCCGGAAACAACTGTCACTAAAACATAAACCTAATCGAATTATACGCACATATATATAGACCGTCGTTTCCAGCCCTATCAAAATCGCTGAACTCTCGCGGGTCTTCCGTTGTCACTGTCACACGAAGAAAACTCGTTCTCGCGACGGGCGTCCCGTTTGATCGGATTTACCGAAAGATTACCGAGAAAACGGATATTGTCATTCGAAACTGGGAGACATCGTAATCTCGACAAGTTTCACGTTTCGTTGAGACGACGACGGCAGGGTCGCGGCTGAAGGGAGCGAGCGAAAAGTGAGGGAATCGGAAAAAAGAGAAAGGCGGAACAAAAATAATCGAGGAATCGAATAAGTCACGGCTCCTTAAGTTCGTCGTGCCCGACGATTCGTTGCGGTTGCGAGGCGAGTGCGTTTTTCTTTTTCTTCTCACCTCGTTCCTGCGGTCCATCAGAAACATTTTGCGGTCGATCGAACAATCGATGTAATTTTTTTTTTTTTTTCCAGGTAGCGACGATTCGTAATTGGTATATTTATTTATTCGAAATTGAGACGTCGAGATTTGAATCCGTGCAGTCGTCATTTGGATTATTTTCGCTGTTGTTTTTACGGCGTAAAACAAAGATATTGCTGTGAGTAAATGTTTAAAAAAAATAATAGTTCATATAAAAAAAGTTTAAAAAAATAATAATTCATGTACAAAAGAGTAGGAAAAAAGTTATTAAAAAGTAATAATTCAAGTAAAAAAAAAGTTGGAAAAAAATTGGTAAAAAAAAGCGGAGAAAGAGAATCTTTCGTAAAAAAAATCTTGCAAAAAAAATTCGGCTACAAAAAGTTATGAACAAAAGAAGGCGCAAGAATTTCTGAGTGGCTTGAAAATTGTTTTTTTTTAGACACTTCACGACCGCATTTTGGCTGGAAAAATTTGTGGAAATCATTTCTTTTTAGCGTCTCACGAGCGCATCTAAAATAAAGAGAGAGAGTATATGAGAGAGACAGCGAGAGAGGGGGGGGGCAACAATAGAGACGAGAAGAAAAGCGAGGGAAAAAAGATTTAAAAAAACTAAATTAAATCCTTCTGCAAAAGATTCAATGACTTACTTATCGCCATATAACTGCGGCACTTTCGCACGATAGTCATTCCGCGTGAGGTCACGGTTCGAGGGATTCAGTGCCGGTATTCGCGAGACGGAATCTCGGTCTCGTCTCTCGCTTTTATGGGTGTGTACATATTGTTCGTGTGTGTGTGCGTGCGCGTAATCGCGAGATTGCAATTTCGTATTTCGATGGCACCTTTGAGTGCGAGTCTCTCGCGCGCGCTCTCTCCACTTTGCCTGTCTCCGCGCCGTTTACGATCGTTGCGTTCTGCAACACCGAAGGAATTCGGTGCTCGAATTTTATCGTGTACCTCGTCATTCTACAATCCCTATATACACGTGTGTGTATACAGGGTGGCGCAAAAAATGACGTCTAAAAAGAGAATATATATCTACGATCTTTTTTTCACTTGTAAAAAAATATTTTTTAATTTTTTCTCATTTTTCCGGTCACCCTGAGAGATTGGAAAAAAACGTCACGAAACCGCTGAGAACATAAGTAATTTTTTATCTTCCCTATAATTTGCAATCCCATTAGCTGTACTTCCAAAACGTATTCGATCAAAGAAGTAGATCTGCTGAAGAGACGTGTATATGCGTTGTGTTGAACAAATATCGCGGAACGAGGATAATACCGTTGACAAATTCGTTTAATTCGTTCATCGTTCGAGCTGTGTATACTCGTCAGCCGACCGCGAGATGATCGGCTCCGGGAACCGGAGGCGCGTATCTAACGTACGTAATAATTCTCGTTTCGATGCACCGCGGGATATCGACACCTACGCTCGCTTCCTCCTGGATTTGCCGCATCCAGCGCAGCTGCGGACTGTTCGTACAACTCGGGGGATTGAACTTGTACGTGCGGTAACTCGACAGAGAGAGGGGGAGGAGAGAGAGAGAGAGAGAGAGAGAGAGAGAGAGAGAGAGAGAGAGAGAGAGAGAGAGAGAGAGAGAGAGAGAGAGAGAGAGAGAGAGAGAGAGAGAGTGAGTGAGTGAGTGAGTGAGTGAGTGAGTGAGTGAGTGAGTGAGTGAGTGAGTGAGTGAGTGAGTGAGTGAGTGAGTGAGTGAGTGAGTGAGTGAGTGAGTGAGTGAGTGAGTGAGTGAGTGAGTGAGTGAGTGAGTGAGTGAGTGAGTGAGTGAGTGAGTGAGTGAGTGAGTGAGTGAGTGAGTGAGTGAGTGAGTGAGTGAGTGAGTGAGTGAGTGAGTGAGTGAGTGAGTGAGTGAGTGAGTGAGTGAGTGAGTGAGTGAGTGAGTGAGTGAGTGAGTGAGTGAGTGAGTGAGTGAGTGAGTGAGTGAGTGAGTGAGTGAGTGAGTGAGTGAGTGAGTGAGTGAGTGAGTGAGTGAGTGAGTGAGTGAGTGAGTGAGTGAGTGAGTGAGTGAGTGAGTGAGTGAGTGAGTGAGTGAGTGAGTGAGTGAGTGAGTGAGTGAGTGAGTGAGTGAGTGAGTGAGTGAGTGAGTGAGTGAGTGAGTGAGTGAGTGAGTGAGTGAGTGAGTGAGTGAGTGAGTGAGTAAGAGTCAGTGAGATGCACGGAGACAGAGATCGAGAGAGAAAGAGAGCGAGGGAGAGAGAAGAAGGAGGAGGTAGAGGAGAGAGAGCGGAGAGAGAAGAAGGGTTCTGACAGGAAGCACAATTAGGAAGCATCCACGTCTGGCAATGTCCATTTTACATCGATAACGTCTGTTTTGCAGTGGATCGTCTGTCTGGTTGCGAAATGCTAATATTGTTGCTCCCCTGCGTTTGTCGCTGACGATGAGCATCGATGGGGAAGCAGCAGAGGAAGAGGATTGAGGTGACGCTTCGCTTTTGGGATCGTCCGATTGCAATGTGGTTTCTCAAAGAAAAGAAA
>CALYCA010000538.1:0-45495 GCA_944452715.1 Ophion slaviceki | reverse complement strand
TTTACGTTTCTGTTTTTCCGTTTTCCTTTCCCCCAACACTGGACAATCATTTTTCTTTTCTGTCTCTTTGCTGCGTGTGGATTATAAGCGTGAGGAGAATAACTAGCCGTGTGTACGGTGAATTTTTTCTTTCTCTTCTTCTCTTTCTTAATGTCAACATTTTTTTCTTTCGTCTTCGTTAGGCTCACTCGGTTATCTGTATACGTATGTGTATATATATATATATACAAATAAAGAGAGAGAGAAATGATGTATCTTAAAAGTTTGTTTTTTTCTCTATCACTGACACGTTTCCGGTAATAGCAAAATAGATCGATATGTGCTTTTCTTTTTTTTTCCCCTTCTTTTTGTTACTTATTTTATTTCTTTTCTTTTCTATCCCCGACGAGAATTTATCTATGCAATATTCTTTGTTTTTCTTGCTTGTCCGATTTCCTGAGATCTGATCTGGCGAGACGGTAGCAGTGGTCGATTGAATGTTTGTCTGTGAGTGCACTGGTAGCCCTTGCAATGGCACATTTGTGGTGAGCATATATCTATATATATGTATACATGAATACATATATCATTGTTGACGTTGTTTGAATTTTTTTTACTCATTGATTTCGAAAATAAATAAATATATATATATATATATATATATATATATATATATATATATATAAATATACGTATGTATATATAATGAAAATATATGTATACGTTATGTGCATTTTATCTCATCTACATCGTGCTCTATTCGTTTATATATATTAATACATATATATATATATATATATCTCGTTTCGTATCATTGCCTGACATTTTTTCTTTCTACTTCGTTTCGTGGTCGATGGTTGGTGGGTGGAGGGTCCAGCAGATCTACGGCGTATGTGTGGCGTAAGTGGATATACGTATGTGCATATATATATATATTTTTGTGTCCATATATATATGCACAGACACATCGTATGTATCGAAGATTAATCTATGTATTTGGTGATTTCTGTTGTCTCGTTAAGCGAGCTATTTTCAGACGATGTTGTTGCTGTTGTTATTGTTGCTGTTGTTGTTATTGTTGTTGTTGTTGTTGATGTTGTTGTTGATGTTGTTGTTGTTGGTGATGATGTCGCTGATGTATTTTTTGTCGACGTTTTCGCGCACTCTTCTAAATCCTCTATTGTACATATATTTGTATACGAAATATTTACCTCTCTTTCTTTCTTTCTCTCTCTCTCTCAGTCTCTACTCTCGTCCTCACACTCACGTTCACTCGCACTCTTGAAAAGAAAGGCGGCGTAACGAAGTGAAAAAAAGGGAAAGAAAATGCAGCGTTTGCAGGCGTAGGTGCTTTTCGATTAATTCGATTGATTTGGGTAGTTAATCGAGATCGATTAATCAAACGTGTATATCTCGATACTCGAGGATCTCGTTCGTGTTTGTGTCAATAATGCGTATAAACAATAAACAAACCGCTGCTGACGTGAATTGTGCCGTGATATTGCGTTTGTGCTCCCGATGTATGAGATTTGACATACTTGTTGTGCGGGCTCGAGCTATATATTTGTATGTATATATATACAGGGTGTTTGGAATATGGACGAAATCATTTTTTGGGGGATTGGGGGGGGGGGGGGTCATTTGCTACTTTCGTGGTTGTAACAAACTTGAACAAATATTGTATGAATTTTTCCTAAAGACTTATCGAATTAAAAATGATTTTTCAAAATTTCACCCCACTTTTTCACCCCCAAAATGAACTTCTACGACTTCGGCGCTGTGGACAAAATTAAAACCCGATTTTTTCTGAACATTTTGTCTCCCGGCGCCGACCTCGTGGGGGTTGTAGTTTGGCATTAATCTACCCCCATCCCCTTTCATCCCCTAAAAAAAAACCTACATCCCGATTTTTAGGCAAACTCGGATTTAGCACCCGTGGCACCTACAAAATCACCTGTCAAAAAACTAGGCTTCTTCTAATTTTTTCCGATTCCAATATGCGGCACGACTGTGCTATTAGGACAGGGTCTAAGAGTGAAACAATTAGCGAATAACCCACCCAATCCCCCAAAAAAATATGTCGGTCCATGCGCCAAACACCCTATATATATATATATATGGATGTACGTGTGTGTGCTCGTGGATGCATATGCACATAATAAAAAGCAACGGGCGCAGTATAACGGAATTGTGCATTCTGCTGATAAAACAGTTCCACGCGTACGAAAGGAACGCACTATGCGCGATGAAGTCTTATAACGAGGCTAATTTCTCATCTTTTCTCTTTGCGTGCACTTCGATCGCGATGCGAACATACGTGACCGCGAGGAATGAAATTGATAATAATAATTGTTATTTTTATCCATTATTAATTATGATAATAATAATAATAATAATAATAATAATAATAGTGATTTGAAAGATGTTATTGCTTCGGGCAACGCGCTTTTCAGTTTGCACCGGGAATATTGATAAACAATTATTAATAATGATAATTGATAATTAATCATTATGAATTATAATCATTAATTATTATATTATAATATAATAATAATGATAATAATAATCATTATTATTATTCCAACGTCCAAATATTTTTTTGATGGATTCAAGCTACAAAAATGTAATTTGCCTTTTGGAGTCCTTACGGGGGATTCAGAAACTAAATTGACAAAATAAGTTTCTCGATAATAATAATGGAGATATGAAAAAAGAATTGTCGTTTCATTTCAACGATACAAACAGCGAGGAAAAAGTACAAGACTGGAGAGAAGGATACAAGAGGGAAGGATACAAGAGCGGGGGGGAGAGAGAGAGAGAGAGAGAGAGAGAGAGAGAGAGAGAGAGAGAGAGAGAGGGAGGGACGGAGGGAGAGAGAGAGAGGGATTGATAATATTTTTCTCTTTGGAAATTTAATATCCGTCGATTAAATGTCCGTTATCACGGAGAGTCGTGTATACACGGGTATGCCCTCTATTATGTTTTGCGCACGTGTAGATTCTGTTTCATTCTGATGTCTCTTCGGGTTATGTACAACGGGTTTGGTACAATATAGCTAGTGCTTGTAGCGTTTATCTCTCTCTCTCTCTCTCTCTCTCTCTCTCTCTCTCTCTCTCTCTCTCTCTCTCTCTCTCTCTCTTTCTGTCTTCGTCTCTCTCAAAATGAATCAAATATCACTCGGCTGGCTCGTGCCACTGTCATACAAACATTCCAATTGCTTCTGTCAGGGAGGGGGGGGGGGGGGCAATGAGGGGGCGTGCAGCGTTATCTCTTCGTGTGGTGAAATATCTTGCACGTTGTTGCTCTTCTCGTTGACGTTTTTTCTGCGTTTCGCGAATGACATGACGTTTGTCGATATTAATAAAAAATGAATGTGTTTAATTTAGGCAAATGCTCGTTTGGTAACAAACATTTCGTACATGTAAATAACACATGCATATAGAGTCAGTGAATTAACTGTGTAGTCTTGTTCGCAGTCGGTCTATCATGGGCTTTAGCATCCCCTATATATATATATATATATATGGACAATTCAGTACAAGGATACATGTATGCATATGCACATTGTGCTCGATATAAATGGAAATACATTCTCTCCTGTATGTAGAAATGCACCGAGAAACAGAGAGGGAGAGAGAGAGGACTACAGGTACACGAGGTAGCACGTGCTGGCAATTGTTCGTCCGAACCAACCCTCTGGAACGCATGCGTGCCCCGGTAAAAAATAAATGTTACGTCAAGACGAATGCAAAAGCATATTATTAACTACAAACATACACACACACACACACACACACGCGTGTGTATACATCTGGCGTAATATAATTTGCATAGCTGTGTCAAATGTCATATGATACATGTTACTTTGTCACCAATGCGCAATGTATGATAGTCGTGTCTTATCCACGATATAAGTTCCGCCTCGAAGTTGAGGAATAAATTCGAAAAAAGAGACAAACGGCTGGAGGAATCGAGAGTTACGAATGGATGATTGGTGCTTACGAATTGTGATTTTGAAAAATAATACAATTGGATCTTAATTTAATTTAGTAGATAGAATTTAGATTGATATGGAGGATTAAAAGAATTATTACAATAACAATAACAATAATGAATATAATAAATAGAACATAATGTGAATTAAAAAATGTGTAATAGTAGAAATAAAAGATGAAGAAAATTGTAATTAAAAAAAATAATAACGATATTATATATGAAATAATAATAATAATTGACGGGTTTAGATTAGCCAATAGGAGAGAAAATGTATGACGTGTAATGTAGGTCACGCATTCCTTTCGTATATATGTATATATGAGGCATTCCACGCCATTTCTTCTTTTTTGTAAAATTGTACCTCATGAAATGAATATCCATACCAATTTTTAGATTTTTTTTCTCTTCTCTTTTAGGAGTTATAATTTTCCAAAAAATGTCGATTTCGGAGGTTTTGAATACGTTTAAACGCTGATGACTCCTGAACTAATCGAGATATCGACAAATGTCACTATATATTTTTTTTTCATTTTGAAGCATACTCTTGTTAAAAAATATGAAAAAAAAAACAATTAATTATCAATATCAACGTTTTTTTTTGCTTCTAAAGTAAAAACTACTTTTTTAAAGATGATTAACTTTTTTTATTTTTTTTTTCAAAAAATTCTCTAAAATAGAGTAATCGATCCTATGATTTTTAAGACTAGTCTCATCGTGGGCCTATTTTTTATTCTATTTTTTTCTTCAAATTAACCATATTTTTCAAAATATTTTTATCATTGTAATCTCTAATAATGCTATCGATGATTTTGTGATTTCCAATTCGGCTTCGACAGACCTGAAACGGTTTATTTTTAATTTGTGCGGAATTTAACGAAAAAAAAATTATTTTGAATGAAAAATCTTTTTTTTTTCGTTAAATTCATTCAATGAAAGGAAGAGTCCCTTTTTCAGGTTAATTCGAGTTGATCGATTCAGGGGAAGAAAAAGACGAAAGAGTTGAGTGTAAGAGACGAACGGATGTACTTGCGTGCGTCTACGATTCGTGCAAAACTAACGCTATATTTATTTACTTATTCGTGTATTTACGAGGGTGAGCAAGTTGTCCGGGAGAGATAAATGTCGTTTGGTAGTTGAAGATAAATCACGGAGGGAAATAAGTCTCGAGTACGTGTGCTCCGGTTGAATGATAAATATACATCGTCCCTGGGGAACGATCCTCGCACCGGCAACGTAAAGTTCTCACGAGCTTCCTCGAACGCAACTAAAGTTTGAAGACTTTGTTGACGAAAGAACACGCACGCACTTTACGACTCTATCTCTCTGGTGCTCTGGTTCTTTGGAGAGAAATTCCGACCGTTTGTCCAGCCTAGATCTGCCTATCTCAGCATCCACGGACGCAAAGTACGAATTCGATGGTGAACTTTGTATGTTGTATGCTTGCAATGAATATTAAAATGGAAGCATCCACGGCAGCGGGATTTTCACTGAAACGAACCTTGGGATCCTTGGGAAGGTTTTAGGCTAATTTTCATTACCATGCAATTAGAGAGAGAGCTGAAGCAGCAAGCGAAAATGAAAACGACGTTGGCGCGATTTCGTTGCTCTGTTTGGTTGCCCCACGCGGGACGCCACAGCCATAGCGGACGACGAAGATCCGCACAAAGAGGAGACGCCGATAACCGTACATCTGTACCAGCGTTTCTTCTACATTCTGCCCAATAAACCGTTTATGGATTTTTCGGTCTTGGATCGTTTGCAATTAATTTCGAGAATGAGTGAAACGTCGGCAAGATCCTGGTTGAAAGAAAATTGAATGTCCGCGTGGCTACGGAAGAGCGAAATGTTGCTGCTGCGATGAGCGGACGTCGTTAAATCGAAACGAGGATAACTCTGGAGATTCTACTCACGCTCGGGCTCGTAAATCAATTGTCTCTCGGCGCATAGTCTTTCGGAGGTTCCGTAATACAGTAGCGGACGGGGCGCGCGAGGCTCGTAACGCTGACATACCTGTTCCTCCGACTATTAAGTGCCTACACGCGTACGCGAATTTCCGGCGAACAAAGGGATGACTCGGACGACTTTACGGGCGTTAAATCCGGTCCATCGATTCTCCGCTACTTCGACATCCATGGGCTTTTCCATGCGTCGGTCGCGAATTTTCCTCAACGCGTCATCGTAAGCCCTCGGAATAAAAAAAATACTCCCTTCGAAAATTCTGATATCTAAAAAAAATAAACGCTCCAATCGACTCAGCACGGAAGGGCCCGTACGTATCGGACACCAGATTTTTCGTAATTTCGCCACGAGAATGCTCCTCTCGCGTTATTGCCCGCGACCCCCGGGGATCCACGCGCGAACTCCCCAATTGTGTTCTCGTTGTGTACGCGAGGGATCGCGCGTTCAACGGGAACATCGTCGCGACAAAAGGAACCGAAAAATAAAACAAAAAAGACCGTTTCGAGCGATGCTTTGAGCCAGTGTAGTCGGGCCGTGTAAAAAGAAACAATTGCAAAATGCCCGCACCAAAATAATGAAACGGTTTTATCGGAAAATTGGAAAGTGGAAAAAGGATGCACTTGGACGTTTGGCAATTGAACCATTGACGGAAACAATCAGGGTTTTTTCGCCGGGACAGGAAGCGTATATCACACAGCACGATTTGCAATTCGATTGCCCGAATTTAATTGATAAAACAAACTATACCAACTACTCCGTGAACTAGGGCCTTTTGCGTGAAAAAACATAAATAAGTAATTACGGTGGCTAAATAATTGACAAATAATAAAGAATAGATAATTATTGAAGTTATGTGTTATTTATTTTTATGAATATTCTATAAGTTAATGAATTGTTGAGGTAAATAAATAAGTAAATAAATAATTGACGATTAATAATCATTGAAGTTATTGTTAAATTATTTTGGTGACTATACTATGAATAAGTAAATAGAAAAATTAATCAAGTAGAGGAATGGATGAATAAATCATTAAGGGGCTATACCAGTGTGACACTTTCAAAAAATAGATTTTTTTGCCTTTTTCGATACTCCAATTTTGGGCCAAGTATAGCTGATTATCAGTTTTTATGGTAAATATCATTTTATCTTGCAAAAATCGATAGTTAAATCTTTGAACGCGTTTTTGTCGAAATGAGATTTTTCAAATTTGCTGACATTGTAACTCAAAGAGCAATCATCCGATTGACTTGAAATTGGAACTGAGTACTCTTGTATATATTTACTCTACAATGACGTAGGATATTTTTGATTGGATGGAAATTGACGATTTGCCATTGAAAAAAACGACCATTTTATAGGCAAAAAAACAGATTTTTTTTCATAACTACGACATTTTGTTAGATTTTGATATTTTTCGAAAATCCTACGTCATTGTACAGGAAATACCTTCCAGTTTAGTGACATTTTTTCCTTTTTCGGTTTCAGCTACTCAATCGGCCGGAATCATGTCAGCAGTGGAGGAACTTTTTTTTGCGCCTCCGAAGGCAGCACAAAATTCGCTTGGATCTCAATATTTTTTTATACAAAAATTATGTAATATAGGTCAAATATAGCCGAATATATTCTTTATTTTCCGAAACATTTAATTGAGTACTTTTCTTCCAAAAAATTCCCAAAAATCACCCAAATTTTCAGCGTTCACACCGGTTTGCCCCTTAACGATAAATACAGGAGAATGGAGGTTAAAGTATGGAAAGGGGCCGCAAGGTATCTCCTTGAAATAATAAAGATGGGGGATGGTAGGTGGCCGAAAAATGCCTAAGGGAAGAAGTAAGAGCAAATATCAATGGCAGCCCATCAATATGGGGAAAATAAATAAAGTAAGCAATGGAAAGCGTAGGCGAGGGGGCAATCTGGCAAGCCGTATGGAATGGAAATGTAATGGAGCTGGAAAGAAAAATAGAAAGACATAAAGATTAAAATTGAACAAGAAATTCAATACGATTGGAGCAAAATCGATGGGTCAAAATACTGCAAGGAATATAAACTTAGGTAAACAGGTGTACACATGGACAAATTTTGGGAGGACAAGATGATTAGCGGAGAATTAAGGGATAACACCACTCTAGGATTTCGGAAAAAACGTTTTTTTTTTGCTTTTTAGCTTTTTTGATTTTCTGAATTTGAGAAAAAAAACGTAGATCGGCTTATCATAAGCCAATGTACGGTTTCTTTCTCAAATTCAGAAAATTTGAGGGGCAGACAGCCGTTCGTCTATCTATTTGACGTCGTTTGGCAAAGTTTCGACCGGATCTGAAGAGCCGTTTCAGAGATTTTTGGGTATCTACAATCGCTCTACCATACCGACCGCGATGAGGTGTCATTCCGTCTTAATTAAAATCGGTGGACTCCTTGTGTGTGAAACTGCTATATTACCCCTGGAGATGCCTTTTTTCGAGGGATGGTTTCACCCCTTGAAACCGTTTTTCCGCCGATAAAAAAAATACGTATCGCTTACTTTTCGGTGCTGTATAACATATCCAAATTTTAACAAAATCGACGGGTGTCACCTGAGGGATGTTCCTTGTCAGAAATTCCCTGGCTTTTCCAGGTTTTCCATAGAGGTTTTGCAAAAATGCCAGCTTTTGCAAATGACCCGGATTATGGACAAATAAAGAACACTTTGTTTTCATCAAATATACATATTTTTAAGTTAAAAACCACAAGTTGTGTCTCGTTTCAATCATAATAGTATTTGTAAACGTTACAAACTATACGGGAAAAATTATATACGTCGAAATAGCAATAAATCATTTTTGTGGAAAAAAAACATAACATTTTCAACCGACGTGAAAAAAACGAAGGAAATTCTTAATTCGATCTTTTTATTGAAAAATTATGTTGAACTCGATAATAAAATGTTTCTTGAAATCAAATAGATGGAAATGTTAAAAATTGAAATAAAATTTAAAAACACACTTAAATTCGAAAAATGATTTAAACATTGTAAAGTAAAAAAAACATTGAAAGTACATGCAGAACCTGCTCATTATAATAAACAGAAATGTCTATGCCGGTGAGAATAAATGAAAAATAAATATAAACACTTATCTATAATGATAATTATGTGTTTGTGTATCGACAGATCGAATGCAAAGGTATAGAACTTTGCAGTAAATTAGTTTTCAGTTTTTTACATTTTCAATGTTTGACAGTGAACTTTTTTGTATATAATGAAGAATAATATAAATATTAAAAATAAACCAAAATATTAATTTTTATACTGTTCAGTTGTTTTGTCAAGTCGGTTTCATTTTTCGTAATTCTTGCAAAAGTAAGTTCTAAGAAAATTCCAGAGAATTTCCAAAATTCCCTGACCCTTCCCTATTTTTCATATGCGTAATAACCCTGATTATATAATAATAACGTATAGAATACCCGGTAGCAAGAAAAAAGAGTCCTGTAGGACATTAAATTCTCTTTGGCCCATTGTATTTTCAGTGACACTTGTACAAATAATAATAATTATTATTATACGTATGAGTATACACTACTACATTAACGATAAATAATTATTTAGGTTAAAACATTTAGATAACTATACCATCGATAAATAAATAAATAAGTAAATAAATAACCATAAATAATTATTGAAGGTTTAATTTACTTTTTTCTCGACTATAGGGATATATATATAGGGTGTCCCTCTTATCTCTGCCACCCGAAATAACTCGGTAATTATCGACGTCACAAAAAAATGTTCCAGACAAAAGTTGCACACTGTGAAGGGGGCCATTAAATGCGACCAATTTTTTTTTATTTCGTTGGAGGCGCTGACGCACAGTAAAGGTCACCTCCACTTTTTTAAAATGGAATGGTACATTCTTTTTCAACCATGTTGTGGAGCACCTCAAGCCTTATAAATACCATTGGGGGTCAAAGTCGTTCAAGGTCATTCAAGGTCAGTATCGATGATATAAATCTAAATATCTCGGATCACTACCATATATTTGGTGGTGATCCGAGATATTTAGATTTGTATTTCATTCCAATAGGTGACCTTGAATGACCTTGAACGACTTTGACCCCCGAATGTTTTTCATGCGGCTTGAGGTGCTCCACAGGATGGTTGAAAAAAAATGTACCATTCCATTTAAAAAAGTGGAGGTGACCTTCACTGTGCGTCAGCGCCTCCACCGACATAAAAAAATGAGTCGCATTTGATGGCCCCCTTCACACCGTACAACTTTTGTCTGGAACATTTTTTTGTGACGTCGATAATTACCGAGTTATTTCGGGTGGCAGAGATAAGAGGGACACCCTGTATATATATGTACACATACATATGTTGTGTTTGCGAAACAGTTGGTGCAAGAAACGGCACGAAAGATAAAAAGCCCGATATACAGGTAGGGGAAGATCTCAAGCGGAGACAGCAGGAGATTTCAATTATCGGTCTCCACTATAGCAAGAAAGTTGAAGAGGGTGTAAAGGGGCAGAAAGGAAGTAGGGGACTAAGGACGAGGGTTTCAAAGTTCCCAGGCTCTCGCTTCCTCATTGCTTCTCGATATCTTTGGGGAGAAAGTCAAGAAAGGGTTTGGTTTGCGTCTTATCTGGGTGCCCTTTCCCTCTTTCTCTTGTGGTTTCCTCGTCAGGAGTACACCGCGAGCTGCAGGGGTGGAGACTTCGTATGCGGTTCAATTTCCTTCGCTCAATTTCCTTGACATTCTATCCGTTCCTTTTGGATATATAGGACTTCTTGGATCGGGTGTACGCGACGTCGAGGAAGAACCACAAAGAAACGTTCGGGATCGTTATCAGGGCGCGCGGGCTGTTGGCTGGAGAATATTCCGATCGTTGGAGAGGATCAATAAAAAAATCGTTCATACGACGTTGGAAAAACGGTCGCGAGGTACCGGGATTTCTTTACGGTGCTTGAGGTCTCAACAGAGAGACGAGATTACCACTTGAAATATAAAAATGTGCAAATACAGCCATAACAACGTTTAATGGTTTGTTGTTTTTTTTTCTTTAAAGTAGCATCGGGTCCGTTTCGTGAAGATAGTCTTTGATAATGATTTTTTTGCAGCTGGTCCAAACAGGGTTGAAATTTGCATCGTTAGAGTTCAACGAAGATTCTTTTAAATTTCTCTTTTTCATTATTATACTTTAGGAAATTGATGAAAAATTGGGGAATTGAAATATAAATCATTGTCCATGCATTCCAACGACGTTGACGGTCATGAAGATTACCTCGGTGCAACGAAACGAAATTTCCTCTTTTTTATGTTTTTATTTTCTCGTTTCGATCATTTTGCAGAATATTGTTCTTCGGATAAAAGGGCTAGATCTTTAAATGAGCGACATAAGCTTTGCAACTATGCCTAGTTGTAAAAGTCGAAAAATTGGTTTTTTCAAAATCAATATATTTTGACAATATGTCATCTTATAAATGTTCTCTGAAAATTTCAAGGTTGTCCGATCAAAATTGACAGATTTATAGGCTGGTATGTTGACACCAGTCAAAACGCTCGGAGCGTCGTTCCGAACTTTAAAATCTTTTTTCTCGAAAGTACGCTTTCAAAGTCGGTGAGCCAAACAACTCAAAAACTACTGCATGGACCGTTTTGAAATGTTTAGGGCTTTCTCTAAATGTAAAAATATAGTATTTGATCGAAGGATTTTTTCTTCTAATGTGTACTTTCGATTTGATGAACGAAAATTCCTCTCACTTTGAACACGCGCAGTTTCTTTTTTAATTTCATCTTTCGAAAAATCCTTCGATTAATCATAGGATAAACTCGTATACTAACGCAATCTCTTCGATTTTTTTATATTAGATAATCCGGCTCAGGACCGGAAATCCATCGTAATACAATATTTTGACACAAAAAAATTACAGTGTTCTTCAGCTGATACTTTTTCAACAATCTAATTTTTGTATGAAAGTATCAACACGATTTAATGAAAAAAATATCTCAAAACTGAGCTGTTTTCGACTGTTGAAACTAGGCACAACCCGTTAGAAAATAATGAAGGGGTCATCTCACTTTAGAAGCGAAAAAATACTATTTTCATGATTTTTTTGATAGGTTGATATTATAGATATTGATATAAAAATGGTCACACTTAATAAGTACACTTTCGAAATACATTTAAGGGGTTACCCCCACTTGCGATTTTGAAAAAATCGATTTTTTTATTGCATTTTTTTGAAGTGCAATTTGAAGTGCAGTTTTTTTTGATGCCCGGAATAGGTGACTCTATGTAAGTTTACAAAAAAAAATATTTTCTTCGTGTAAACTGAGATTGAAACTTTAAACGCGTTTTTCTCAAAATGGCATTTCTGAAGTCGGTGACCAAGATTACTCGAACACTAATGAACCGATCTTCTTGAAATTTTGCAGGCTTATTTAATACATAAAAATGTAGTCTTTAATCGTTCAATTTTTTTTTCGTTAAAATCGAACCATTAACTTTGACTGTCCGCCATTTTGTGAAAAATGAATATTTTTTAAAATCCTTCGATTAAAGACTAGTTTGTATTTATATTTGACTAAATCCATCCGCATTTTTTTTCAGATGATCCACTTCGCCGCTATGTTGGTCACCGCAAACCGTGTTTATAAAAACATTATTTCATTGACGGCCATTTGCCACTAAACAATGTAATATTTTTCAATAAAAAAATTACTGAAAGTTCTTCAAGATGTGTTCTTTAAGATGGTATATTGATCGATTAAAAAAGTTTGGTAGTTTTCTTTAAAAAAATTCATGAAAAAGGCCTTTTTTGCGCTACAAGTGGGGGTAACGCCTTAAACATTTTTTAAATTGATTTAAGTCGCTATTTATAGACAAAAATGGTAGTTAAAAAAATGTCCTAAAAACTGTAGGTCTGCGCTGTTGATGAAATCACGGAGATGGATCATCCGAAACAAAAAAATCAAACGGTTTGAGATTCAGTATGTTAATGGTAAAAATAACGAAGTGGCGAACATTTTTCGAAAAAAACAAAAAAATCGTGTTTTTTCACCGTTTTTGGCAAAAAAAGTAAATATCCAAATTTTGAAAAATCCTTGATATGCGCTATACCTATACTTGTGAATAATATGTGGTTAAAATTTCACAAGGATCCGTTCAGTAGTTTCGAAGCTTTATCAACAAGCCGTCGAAAAACGTTGTTTCTAGAAAAACGCGTTTAAAGTTTGGGTAAATATTCTGGGTTAAAGTTTGGGTACTGTTATTTTTTTATCAATTCTTTATGATTATAAAACCTTATATTAAGTTATATTGTAATGGCGAATAATGTTTTTGGGTTTGTTTGGGTTTGAAAGAATTGAAAGAATATGGCACGATGCTCGTGGTAATATCCCAAAATTCGGACGACGTGATCTTTAAAAAATCTTTAAAAAAATATTTATTGACATTGTTTTTGTTGATGCGCTGTCATAATAATATTAAATGTGATGTTTTTTAACTGTAAGAAAACACACCAAAAAAATCAGCTCGATTCTGACAGGAGTGACACTTCCGAATATTTACCAAAGTTTGTTTGGTTTACATAAATACATAAAAAAATGTTTTTTAAATGTATTTCGAAAGTGTATTGATTAAGTGTAACAACTGTTATACCAATATCTATAATATAAACCTATCAAAAAATGCATGAAAATAGCCTTTTTTAGCGTCTAAAGTGAGAAAACCCCTCAAGGAATTTCCGTGACAAATATTTACGAAAAAAAATTCGAATAATTGAAACAATCATTTTCATTGCATTCCAACGATGCAAGCTTCAATCCCATCGTCATAGGCTTCAACTACATTTTTCCCCAAAGAGCATTAATTTTCATCGAACAAAGTCATTTTTTTTATGACCTAGACATATGACGTATTTCACGGACGAACGAAGAACGAAAGAAAAGTCTGTATTCAACAGGAAAGATTCTTCGATGCCGTTTAGATTCGAGGGTGGCTTTTTTAAAATCCACGGAGTGGAGAGCGATCGTTTAGAGTTGAATTGATGAATGGTATGAGAATAAACGATGCGCAACAAACAGGGAAAAAAGATTAATCGTCGAGGAGTCGAGAGTCGACAAAGATTCCCTCACGATTAACGAGCACGCGCGCGCGCCTGCCGAAGGAGCAGGCGGGCTGAGAGAAACAAGAGAGAAAAAATTCTCTTGAGGCAGGGCGGGAAGAAAAATTGATGCGATCTTCCGTCGTCGACGAATGTCAGAGACAAAAAATAAATAGGACTACTCGACGGGGCGCAGGGGCTGCGGGGCCGATGTGAATCGTTGGGGTAGGTCGGTGCACGTATTTTCGCTCAGCCTCCAACTATTTCTTTCTCTCTCTCTCTCTTTATCCCTCCCTCTCTTCCTCTCGATTCTCTCACGAGAAGAAATATCTCATCCGTCGACGTTTTCGCGTGTGTACGTGCCTTGCCTGTTTTGATCCACGGCTCTCAAACGTCAACGACTATTCCGGAAAACAATTAAAAACAAACAAAAAAGAAACAAACAGATATTTGTCTGAAGCAGTGACAGAATTTTATTCTCCTATTCGTCTTTCGTCCAAGGTAGACTTGGACATCTGCCCTTTTTCTTCTGGCGCATGGTAACGATATTAAGAGGCTATTCTACTGTGACGCGGTGAGAAAAACTGGAATTTTGTGCATTCTCCAACTCTATTCCATCATAGAATTGATATCCAATTGCTGGTAAAGTCGATTTCCACTTTGTCGACTCAGTACAGCGCGTTAAGGGGCCAGTCCACTTTGAAAATTTCGAAAAACCGAAAGCAAGCAAGACTTGAAGAAATCGACGATGATGAGCAATCAGAAGGGATTTTGTACGGTGCAGGAATTGCCGATTGAGTTTGGGTAAGAGTTTTTCATAGTATAAACTTCAAACGCGTTTTTTCTCGAAACAACGTTTTCAAAATCTAGCTCCATCGTATCTCTAAAACTAATAAACCGATTCTCTTGAAATTTGAACCACATATTGTAAACATGATTCGCAACAAGATGACCCTCGATGGTTTTAAAATTTTGATTTTTACTCTTTTTTTTTGCGAAAAACTGCGAAAAAACGCGTTTTTTTTACTTTTCTCGTTTTTCATCCGCCATTTTTTAATTTTTTTGATAAAACTTTATATCCGAGGGTCATTTTGTAGCTGGTGTCATACTGAATCTAATGGACTTTGATTTTTTTGTTTCAGACAAGCCGTTGCCGAGTTGTGATGGAGCTACCTAGCCCACCTATTTTTGAGGCGTTACGTTAAACTATAGTTTTTGTACTTAAAAATTAATAAAAATGAATTAATTTTTTTTTTTAAATGTATTTCAAGACTTTATTTATCAAGCCCAACAGCTTTTATATTCATATATTTTTTCTAAAATCCTCAAAAAATCGCGAAAATAGCCTTTTTTTCGTGACTCCAAAGTGGACTGGCCCCTTAACACTGCAGAGTCTGCATTGAAATTTATACAGAATAATTTTCCGTAAAAAATATTTGTCCCCTATAATAAGAAGACATATGGCACCGCATCGTTCCACGTGTCCAATGACGTGAGTTTGCGCGGCATGTTTAAAATAATACTGCAACGCAAATTTTTATTTGGAAGTAATGTTTAATCGAACAAAGTTTTTAGTTAGTTATGAATGAACCAACACTTTCATTTGTCAATGAAGATAACATAAACAATATGAAATATTAATATTTATAAAGCAAATTTTTCTATGGGGCCGTTCATATATTACGTCATCGATTTTTGCCGGTTTTGACCCCCCCCCCCGAAATCATCCTATTCTTCCTATCGTCATAATCCAATTATCATTACCGTCATCCAACGACTAGACCCCCCCCCCTATTAAAAAATGACGTGATTTATGGACGGCCCCTATGGTAAGTTCCTAAAGTTTTTAACTTTAATAATACGAACACGATAATAATTTTTTTCTCGAAATATTGAACAATATTGGCCTGCGGTGTTGCCATATGTCTTCTTATTATAGGGGACAAATATTTTTTACGAAGAATTATTCTGTCTTTACTGTACGTTTTTAGCAAAACTGAATAGTAAAGGCAATCCAAACTTTTTTCACTCTTTCCCTAACTAGTTTGCTATCTAAACATAATTTTTATTAAAAATTTATAAACACAATAGAATGGTACGACGAATTGTGCGACCTGACTTTCGGTCAATGCAGACCCTGCAGTGTTAAAAGTTGCAATTTAAGGTAGTTCCTCTGCGAAAATCTCAACCAAAAGTTTACATGCCATGTTCATGTTTAAAAGATTGATAATTGGTTTAAATAGTAATAAATATAATTGGTTTAAATAGTAATAAATAAAACTAAAAACTACGCAATATTGACTCGGTACTAGTAGATAATACGATGGATATCATTTATTGCCGTAAAATATATTTTATATTGTGTTTGTGATCTACCATTGCCAGTAAACTTTTTGCCGGGACTGTCCAGGCTTTGCCCCAATTGTTTTTTTTCCAGGCTTTGCCAGGCTTTGCACCAAAATTGTGAGGGCTTTTCATGGTTATATCTTGGAAACTAGATGGTGAATCATTCTCATTTTTTTTCACATTATTCGTGATATCTTACTCTAGCTTATCCTCGTTTTTTATCAATTTCTTAATTTTAGTTTTGACGGTAAAATTAATGATGCTCTGTTTGCCAATCATAACGCATTTGTTGCGTGTAAACCAAGCCAACTTTAAGTGTAAATATCTCAGGTTTGGGGTGGTCAAACTTATTCAAATTGCACAGATGTTTGGATAATGTATTGAATAACATATATGTCAAATTTCAACCATTTCTTAATTCAACTCTTCTGTGGAGGTACTACCTTAAAAACCCATTATCTCCCAATCTAAATAGTCGACTGTTCTGAAATTTCACTCAAACATGCATAATGTACAATGTCTGGTCAAAATTTGAACAAAATCTATAGAAATCAAAAGCGCACGCTCGTTCTACCTTAAGGGGTTACCCCCACTTGCGATTTTGAAGAAATCGATTTTTTTTATTGCTTTTTTTTTAAGTATAAGTATCCGGGCCCATACTTCTGGATGGGCCCGGAATAGATGACTCTATGTAAGTTTACAAAAAAAAATATTTTCTTCATGTAAACTGAAACTGAAACTTTAAACGCGTTTTTCTCAAAATGGCATTTCTGAAGTCGGTGACCAAGATTACTCGAACACTAATGAACCGATCTTCTTGAAATTTTGCAGGCTTATTTAAGGAGGTACACTAGCTTCAGCAAAATGGTGATAGATCAATAAAATTTGGTGAATATATTCTTTAGTATTATTCATGTAGATACAAACTTTTTCAGATTTTTTAGTTGTGCCGTTTTGTTACAAATAATTCACAAGCGTTTATTCTTATACCCGGAATATATACCTATATCTATAAAAACCCTATGCTTATACACGTGAACTTCAATGTTCAATTATTCGATAACGGCACAATGAAAAAATCTGAAAAAAAATTGTATTGACATATATAATACTAAAGAATATACTCACCAAATTTTATTGATCTATCACCATTTTGAAATTTGACCATGATTTAGCATGGCAACATTGTATGAAGCTGGTGTACCTCCTTAATACATAAAAATGTAGTCTTTAATCGTTCGATTTTTTTTCGAAAAAACTGGCCGTTTTATAGCCAAAAAACGGCCGTTTTTTTTCGTTAAAATCGAACCATTAACTTTGACTGTCCGCCATTTTGTGAAAAATGAATATTTTTTAAAATCCTTCGATTAAAGACTAGTTTATACTTATATTTGACTAAATCCATCCGCATTTTTTTTCAGATGATCCACTTCGCCGCAATGTTGGTCACCGCAAACCGTGTATATAAAAACATTATTTCATTGACGGCCATTTGCCACTAAACAATGTAATATTTTTCAATAAAAAAGTTACTGAAAGTTCTTCAAGATGTGTTCTTTAAGATGGTATATTGATCGATTAAAAAAGTTTTGTAGTTTTCTTTAAAAAAATTCATGAACAAGGCCTTTTTTCCGCTACAAGTGGGGGTAACGCCTTAAACGCGTTTTTCTCGAAACGACCTTTCACCTGGCGTTGGTGATTCCGGAAAAACGGCTATAACAATCGGGCTAAAATTTTAACTTCATATTCAATATATGTATGGCTATCGCCGGACCTAGGATTAATAAAAAAAATTAATTTCAACTTATCCTTTAGCCCGAATTATGACGATAAAAACGTGTTTTCCGAACACTTTTGCAAAAACCGACGCCATTTTGTTATTTCGCAATATAAAGTAATAATCCCAGTGCGGGCGATAGCAACACGCATACACATTACGAATCTTTTTGAATTTTTCGTTTCCGAGTACCTGAAGAGCGCAAATCGTCAACGCCAGCAACATACTTTTTATCACGCCTTCGCACGATTTTAAATGACGTTGCAGTTTCCATCGTTGAAATGCAACGAAAACGATTTTTTTTAAATTTCACTAATTTCCTTTAACAGATCTAAGCTACGAAAATTTCGAAAACATTTTTTAGGATTCTCACATAGCGATCTGCAACAAAACGGCAAACAGTAATTTTGTATAGTGATGAAAATGAGAAATTAGCGAGAATTTTCGTTGCATTCCAACGATGCAAACTTCAAGGCCATCGATTTTAAATTGTTAAATAAATATACATTTATATGGAACGGAAAAATTGTTTTCTATTCTGTAAGAGTAGTACCTTTAAGAGAAGAAAAGTTGGTAACGATACGTGCAACAGTTTTCGAAATAAAATTATTAAAAATAGCTTCTTTTTTTATCCGTCACAGTAGAAAAGTCCCTTAAAATCCACCGGTAATGAGTGCTATCTCGCTGCTCGGGCAGATAGTACCTGAACTCGATTCGAATGAGCTCTCGCACCACGTTGTACCCCCGGTCCATTTACTTTCCCAAATGGCATCCGGTCGACGTACATATCGAAAACTAAGCCCATATCGAGAAGGTATTAGGGAAAACAAGCCCGTTAAGGAGTTATCGCGAATGTGCTCGACCCGAGCCATTATACGACTGGTGTCATAACGTTCAACCACACTCCGCGACCTCGTAACCCTTTTTTGCCCTTGGTCCATCCATGGGTGATTCCCTACGATCGCTGAGCCTGGCGAGCAATATCTCCCCCCCCCCCCCCCGCCCCTGTATATACGTGAAATATTATCTATTCCATATATCTATCAGGACGTTTAATAAGTTGTCGCTGTTATCCAACAGATGGCGTTACTAGAACTGGGTGCGTGTAGTTTAAGATGGTACCGTAAAATGGGGGTTACTTTGAACAGGGTTTGGAAGTTTTTTTATAGGTAACTCTTTTTTAACATCCTAGAAACCAACTTTTTTTGCTCCAATAGAACAATGTATCCTTTGGCTAACAAATGTCTAAGAAAGTCAAGCCTCCCCTCATCCACAATTTTGTATATATATTTTCTGAAGTCCGAAGTAACCTCGAGTGTGGGGTTTCTTTGACAAGGCATTGAAATGCAACTTGTGTCAAAGATTAAACGTTACTTTAACTTCATTTTGATAAAAAAATTAATATTTAATGCATTATACATGGAATTGAATGAAGACGAAGATATTTTACAATCAAATTGTCATCGTTATTAAGGAAACACTTTACATCAAAATATCAAGTACCTAGGGTACTATAGGGCACTTAGTTAGTCTTATAATTATCATTGAAATCAAAATCAACTTGAGCAACATCACAATTAACGTTGGCAACATTATAATAAACTCGAACAACAAACTTGAGCGACTATAGAAAAAAAGTTAAAAAAGAATTAGTCGGTATCCTGGTACACCACACATTCATAGGCAGGATTGGCGCTCTGTTAAGGGGGGAACCTCTACCAGATATACATTTTTTTAGTGCTTTTAAAATTTATTTAGTATCTGAAGAATATATTTTCGAAGTTTAGAGCCCAGCAGAAAGTCCTAAAGGTCCCTGGGACGTTACCGAAGTGATGCTCTCCAAACGTACCGAGAATAGGTAAACGAGCGCGCGCCCTTTGCGGCTTCTACTTTTTAAGGGAGACTTTGTCCTTGAAATTTTCAAAAAAATCAATTTGAGCTCAACATGAGCAGCTAGAAGAAGAGGAGGGATGCCTCTATGGACCAGGCATTGCCGATTAGCGGTAATTACAAACACATTTGTGTAAACACATTACAAAACTTTAAACGCGTTTTTCTCGAAAACACGTTTTAAAAATGGCTGACATTCTCCTGACCGCTGTAATTAACATACCGACCTGAAATTTGGAGAGCATACTCAGAAAATATGTCTTCACGGAATGACGGATCGTTTTTTCGATAGATACATTTTTGCATTTATTATTTATCTTTTTATGCGAAAAAAACGCGAAAATTCGATTTTTTTTAAATTGCCGCCATTTTCCGAAATTTGTACTAAACGAAAAACCTATCCGTCATTCCATGACCAAAGGGTCACCGATTGATAATATGCGTTGAATTTGTGTTTCAGATCAACAAAGAGGGGGCAGTGATGTCAGCCGTTTACCTTCCGCGATTTGAGGACCTGTTTTCGCGGAGCTGCAACGGCCGCCATTTTGTTTTTTTTTTTCAAAATTTTTTTTTTTAACGTTCCGTATATCATGAATAAAAGCAAGAAAAAAACCGCACTCCAAAAGCTTTACTCGTTTCCTTTAAAAAAAAATAAAATGCAAACACCTGAAATATGGCACTCCAAGGACAAAGTCTGCGTTAATTTCTTAGTCAAACAAGTTTGCCAGTTTACTTTTTGAATAATAGGGGGCACCTACGACGATTGTAAAGAAAAATTCGGCCTGTGTAACCGTCGTTTTTCGTTTTTACACAAACAGTTCACAAAAAAAGAGAAAAATGCAGCCCAGATTAGTGATTTCCTTGAAGAAGGCTTGCTTTATGGCCCTGGCATCGCAGATTAAGCTTGGGTGATTATAAATCACTCTAAACTTTACTTTTCAATCATGAAAACTTCAATTGAGTTTTTCTCGAAACGTGTTTTTTTTCCGTGCCGTGGAATGTAACTCAAAAAGTAATTAACCAATCAACTTGAAATGTTGTACAGATATTCTTCAACTTATCGGCCTTTGCACAAACCTAAGATTTCCCAAGATTTTGGTCAACTACAACGACCTGGGCGTTCCACGGTGCAAACTCTAGGAGCCAAGTTCGAGCACCTCCAGAGCCGCCATTGTTTTTTTTTCACTCATGAAAAAAAAATGTTGTATTCATTTGAACGTGAATATTATTATGGAATTTGACGCATTGCAATAAATGGCCTCAATTTTTTGTGACAAATTATTGAAAAACCCGTTGTCCGGAGGAGGTTCCCCCCTTAAAGTAGCCCCGAAAACTGTCAAAGTTAGATATGTGGCTCCCGGATGGTCTGTCAAAGTTACCCTTAACGTCAATTTAACCCCGTTTTACGGTAACGCATCTGTAAAGAAGTACTATTAAGCAGGCTTGAAATTTAGTGCATGTCATTTCGCCGAAGTGTAAACAACTTTTTTTTCATAGTGTTGGACATGTCAAATTTCGTGCCAAGAAGACCTTTCTCGATAAAACAAATAACCAAGAGTATTTTTTTTTAACCGAGTCAAAAAATGTTATCATTTGTAGAAATGGCATGCGAAAAACGAAAAGCGGATGATTTTTATCTCAAAAACCGTGGAACTTTTACTAAACTGAAATTCCAGCATATAGTGGGACATGATCTGACCTATTGATGGTTGCCGGATTATCGATTCATAACAGGACACCCTGTCTATTATAATAGTAATAAATAATAATTATTATTTTTTTATTATTTTTTTCTTCGTTCTCAATAATAATAATAATGCTGATGTGCAGGCGTTGCTATGGGTCTGAAGTTTGCATCGTTGGAATGCAACGAAAATTCTTATCGATTTTTTATTTTCATTATTATCCAATATCATATTTTGCAGGTTTGTTGTTAATTGGTGAATAAGCATCCTAAAAAATGTTTTCGTGATTATCGTAGCGTTAATCTGGCAAAGGAAATTTTCGAAACAAAACAACAAATCATTTTCGTTGCATTCCAACGATGCAAACTTCAACGTCATGGCGTTGCTTCAAAATGTATCGACGAAAATAACTTCCGCATTTTTCATGACAGAAGGGTGAGTTTTTTTTCATTGGATACGTTCGGAGCCTCGCTGTTTATTTGCAAAAATAAAAACCGCATGCATCCATTTGGAGTGAGGAAGGTTACCGCGAGATGTCGTAAACGCGTCGCCGGAAGAAAAAAATTCACCCCGACATCGATTTTCCCCGTCTAAATGATGAATCTTTTATAGGAGAGGTTTTTCGCTTCGATTTCTTTTTCGCATTTTATTCGGCGTGTGCTGTTGAAAGAATGGAACGATTTCATCGGAGCGTTGGAAGGAGAAAGAAGAATGCACAGGGCCGTTTGGCAATTGAATGATTGATGGAAACAATCGAAGGGTTTTTGCCGAGACAGGGGGTTTATATGAAATAGCACAAATTACAATTGCCCGAGGTCAATTTATAAAAGACTACACCGCCTCCTCTATGAATGTGATATTACAGGGTCTCTTATGTGCAATAAATAAGACGAATAATTAAGGTAGCTAAATAAATAAATAATTGAGGATAAATAATTATTCAAGTTATTTATTTATTTATTTAGATCACTATACTGTAGACAATCAACGTGTGCTACTAAAATGGGACGCTCTTTATGTATGTATTGTTGCATCCTTGGAACACAACGAAAATGAATTTTTTCCGATTGCCGAAATTTCATTCGGGCGATTTGGGTTGTGAAAATCATGCAAAAATTCAAATTTTTACGTATTCTTGTTTAGAGATTTATGACCTTAGTTTGCAAAAAGAGGCTCTGGATAATAATAAAAATAAAGGAATGAAAAACGAAGAAATCCGATCGTTAGAACGCAACGAAAATTAATGTTTTCCCAAAGAACAAATTTTATTTGACCGATTCAGGCTGTTAAAATTACTCCAACGTTTTTACGTATTCCTATTAGAGATTTACGACCTCAATTTGCAAAAATTGGCAATTTGGACAATAGTAAAAACTAATAAGGGGTCGCCCATTAATCACGTGAGGTTTTTTAGGCCACTTTTTTATCCCCTCCCCCTTGGTGATATGTGCTGAGGTTTGCAGCTCCTCCCCCCCCCCCCCCCCAACATCACATGGATTTTTTTTGTTAAGAAACGTCTGACGCAAGCGATAAAGAGTGCGTTATTTTATTATGAAAAACGAAATAATATATACCGTCAGCATATTTAAATGGTATTGTCCGCGCAGTTACAAAAAAAATACACGTCATGTCACAACACCCCCCCCCCCCCTCCTCCCCCCAGCGTGATCAATCGTGATGTTATCCAACCCCCCCCCCCCCTATTTGAGCCTCACGTGATTGAAGGACGACCCCTAAATGAAAAATTAAGAAAAATCTATTGAAAGTATACAAGATTGCATCGTTGGACTGCAACGAAAATTGTCAATTTCTTCGAATTGTCAATTTTTTAGCACATGAAGATTACGATAAATGAATGAAACATTTTCGAGGATCTTTATTCAAAATCTATAACCGAAACCTGCAAAAAGAGATTTTAGATAATAATAAAAATTAAGAAATGAAGAAAGCGGAGAAGAATGTTCATTCCATTCCAACGATGCAAACTCCAACGTCGTTTTGTGTGTGTGTGTGAGTGAGTGTGAGTGTGAGTGTGAGTGTGAGTATGGGTGTGTGTGTGTGTTCGTGTATGTACACACACATATATATATATATAACATCTAATCTGTTATTACCGTATAATATCAATATAATTGTATACACATAAATAAATAACATATATGATTATATAATACACACACACACACAAATTACATTCTCACTGATATATCCGCGGGGGATGAGGATATTACTCGCTAGGCTCGACGGGAGCAGTATCTATGGATGGACCAACGGCCATGAATGTGTATATATATATATATATATATATATATATATATATCAGTTTATATGGAGATATCTGGCGAGTTTGCGAAATTTAACTGAACCAACGAGCTGTTACGAGAATCCAGTGGTGTATATATATAGTAACGCAGAGCAGAGAATATAACATTGAAGCGAAACAGGCCGCAATTGCAGTATCCCGAGCATATGTGTACAACATACGAAGAGGGTGCGCGGGCACACACAGGGATATGCAGATGGGTAAATGTGTGAGAAATATACCGGGGAGGTAAACTTGTACGAGCATATATATATAAAGACAATATCGCGAACGTATCAAGCCACAAGCCGACCATGATCGAGAACATTGCACCGTTGCCCTCTGCTCTGAATGGCGAAGCTCGATATCTCGCTCGCTCTCCTGCTCTCCCTACACTCGTATTACAGCTCGTTCGGATACTCGTGCGGAAGATTAAAAAAAAAAAAAAAAAACGAAAAGAAAAAAAACAATGATACGAAGGATAAGGAGCACGCCGTAGCACTCGCCAAAAATAATATTCGTTCGCCGAGTCATTTTTGACGGCGGCGAAAAAGATAGAAGAGATGAGGATTTAATTATCCAGAAATTGAGAAGTTTCGTACACGCTCGGTGAAGCGAATTTCGTACCAAGTTTGACGAGGCAATTGCGTATTTTTATTCTCATGCGATCGACGAACTCGTAGAATTCAACGCGAGACAAGTGGAGGGAAAAGTTTGGTTGTTGTTGATTTGAAGAGTTTTTTTTCGTCTGATTTTTTCTGCCATTATTATTGTTATGATGATCGTTATTGTTATTGACACTGTCGTAGGAATAAAAAATAATAATGGAAATATATAATATTGAATAATAACAAATAATATCATTTCAAAAACATAATAAAACATACGATAATGAATGACAACGAAAAACATAATGTATAATCCCAAAATAAATAGACTTTTTCAGAAGGGCAGACTTGGGACATTTTTTATCTAAAAGAGTGTATTTTTGCAAATACGCGCAAATTGGTAATAAAAAAATTTAAATAGAGACGAATTTGAAAAAAAGTTTTTTTCGACCGTAATTTTCAGTTCAAAAGTGATATATTTTTTACAATTTTCGATCAATCGAAAAAAGCGCTTGTACTTTACTGTTAAAGCAATCTAAGAAGCTACAGTTCAAATTTCAAGTCGATTGGACGAAAATTTTTCGAGCTCTGCTGCATGCCGATTTCAATAACATGGTTTTGAAAAAACCATTTTTCTTTCATTTTCGTGTAATTTTTTTTTAATAAAAATGTGAATGTTCCATGTATGCTTAATAACGTTAATTTTTTCCGAATCCCAAATAAATAATCCAGTAGACAAAAAAAACGGTAAAAACGACCTTTTTCGGCCTGTCACAGTGGTGTCCTCCTTTAAGGGGTCTTCTCACTTTAGACGCTAAAAGAAGGCTATTTACATGAATTTTTGTGATAGGTTTATATTATAGATATTGATAAACAAGTTGTTACACTTAATAAATACTTTTTTTTATGTATTTACTTAAGGGGTTACCCCCACTTGCGATTTTGAAAAAATCGATTTTTTTTATTGCATTTTTTTGAAGTATAAGTATCCGGGCCCGTACTTCTGTATGGGCCCGGAATAGATGACTCTATGTAAGTTTACAAAAAAAAAATATTTTCTTCGTGTAAACTGAAATTGAAACTTTAAACGCGTTTTTCTCAAAATGGCATTTCTGAAGTCGGTGACCAAGATTACTCGAACACTAATGAACCGATCTTCTTGAAATTTTGCAGGCTTATTTAATACATAAAAATGTAGTCTTTAATCGGTCGATTTTTTTTTCCAAAAAAAAATGGCCGTTTTATAGCCAAAAAACGGCCGTTTTTTTTCGTTAAAATCGAACCATTAACTTTGACTGTCCGTCATATTGAGAAAAATGAATATTTTTTAAAATCCTTCGATTAAAGACTAGTTTATACTTATATTTGACTAAATCCATCCGCAGTTTTTTTTCAGATGATCCACTTCGCCGCAATGTTGGTCACCGCAAACCGTGTATATAAAAACATTATTTCATTGACGGCCATTTGCCACTAAACAATGTAATATTTTTCAATAAAAAAATTACTGAAAGTTCTTCAAGATGTGTTCTTTAAGATGGTATATTGATCGATTAAAAAAGTTTTGTAGTTTTCATTTAAAAAATTCATGAAAAAGGCCTTTTTTGCGCTACAAGTGGGGGTAACGCCTTAATTGCTCGATAAGTAGAAGAAAATTTTGAAAAAATGTGTGTTTTCGCACTTAATGTTGAAGAACATTATCACCAAATTTGATCAATTTCTTAACATTTTGTCTTTTGTACCGAAACTCCTTAAGTAAAATATTCATCAAGCTCTACGAGAACTACCTCCATTTCTGTATATGTCTGTCAATAGTATCGATTCCGTACGTGTCTCCGTACGTGTCTCCGTACATTTTCCCGATACACGCAATCTTTGAATAATCTAAAAGTCATTGCGAACGCGTCCGTGAGAGGCAGAGTGAGAGAGATCGAGAGAAAGGGAGCGCGCGAAAAATAGACAAAATGCTCGGCAACTAAAGCGGAAGTGGTACAGTTGGCGCACTCGATAAACGTCACGTGAGTGGAAATACAGTCGTCTCTTTATGGCTGTCGTGCACGTTAGTTTAACTCCTATCGGAGACGAGGCAATGCCATGGTTTGTATTGTACGTTGAAGAGGAGACGAGGAACAGAGAGAAAGAGAATGAGAGAGAGAGAGAGAGAGAGAGAGAGAGAGAGAGAGAGAGGAGTGAAAAGGCAAAAGTACATAGCGGGGAGTAAAAGGGAAAACGTTTCGTCGCCGACGCGGTGTACGGGAGTTTTGTACGTGTGGCTTTGGAGCGTCGATTCGCGCCTCGTCGACTTGACTGACTGGCCGGGCTGTCTCAAATCTCCCGTGAAAACCTCCAAGACTATCTTCCACCGCGGTAGACGAAGAAAAAGAGACACTTTTACGTCTCTCGCATCTCTGTCTTAATGTCTAACATACTCTCCTTTCGTTTCTCCATTTACCTTCCTCCCCGTTTATTCGAATAATGGCCCTCGGGTATTCATCTTCCTCCCCGGATCGCAACTGATGCGCTTTAATGTGGCAAATGACAGAAATACTCACAACACACGCAGTGACGACTATTTAGCGCTGCACGAGAGAGGTAAATAAATCCCAAGATTTTTACTCACCGCGAATGCGTCGATACAAATCGATACACGAAACTTTTACGATAGAATTTTCTTCAGCCGCATTTAACGAGCTCGTTTTCTCATTCTCCGCGACGATACGGTAAAAGGCTCGGGGGCCCAATTTCGACTGCAATTAAAGGTGAATAATTTGGTGATACGACGCGAGTTGGCATGGAATCCGCCATATGTTTCTCGTCCCGTCCAATAAAGCGAACACTTGCGAGGAGAAGAGTAGAGGGAGAGAGTGAAGAAAGGCTAAAATACCGAGGCATTGTGCACATAATGCACGTGCGCGCGGATTCAAAATGGCCCGGTCTCGAAGACCCGATGAACGAGAGGGGGAGAAAGAATGCTTCGGAACGTCGCCTGGCTGACAAATTAATTAATGCCGCGCGCGAATACGAACGAAACCGCGAAAATCTTAAGGGGAATGACGTTTTTAGACTTTCTCTTTTCATATCGATTATTTGGCAGTATTCCAGGACAAACGAGCAAGAAGTCGATGAGATACTTCTGGCTTGTAAAACATCCCCAGCAGTGGCGAAGAAATATTTGCGACTGAAAGAAAAAAACTCTTTCGAGACTTCGTATGAACTTGTTTACTCTCCTTCTCTCTCTCTCTCTCTCTCTCTCTCTCTCTCTCACTCTCTCTCTCTCTCTGGCAATAAAAACGCCAAGGACCGCGACAGCCCGCCATTGTTTGTGTGTACCGTATCGCGGAGGCGCATCTGGTCCAGAGAGGTCCCAAGGGAAACGGACTGAATTTATGCGAAAAAGAATTGCCCACGATGCGCGATTTCGAGAGAGAAAGTGAGATAAGAAGTTGGAAGATAATAACGTGATTGACGTACATTGTGTCAAAGAGAGCTGATGGAAATGAAAAACACGAGATGGAAATTTAACGAGACTAATGGCGTCACATGAGAGTGAAACATCTTCCGGTTACATATGCGTGTATACATACATACAAACACAAATTCCTTAAGCCAGCTGCTTCTGAACCGAGTCGTATATACGATCCGACTCGTCACTTCTCTGAGAGAGAGGGGGGGGAGAAAGAGAGAAAGAGAGAGAGAGAGAGAGAGAGAGAGAGAGAGAGAGAGAGAGAGAGAGAGAGAGAGGAGAGGGATAGGGAGAGGAAATCGAGCAAAAGAGGATAGGATGAGTGGGAGGCTGATGGTATACGCCTTGAGGCCTCGACGCGTAATTGGAACGTGCGAGCACGAAATTCCTCAGTTTTAGACATTACGACAGGTCGTGTCGCCTCGTGCCTTTTTTCCATTTCTCTCTCTCTCTCTCTCTCTCTCTCTCTCTCTCTCTCTCTCTCTCTCTCTCTCTCTCTCTCTCTCTCTCTCTCTCTCTCTCTCTCTCTCTCTCGCTCTCGCATGAGATTGAAATTTGCATCGTTCGAATGCAATGCAAATTATTATTTTTCAATTGCGCAAATTTCTTTTGGCATATCTTCGTTACAAAAATATCTCAATCCTTTTTGAAGTCGCTTATTTAGAGAACCAGTATTTAAATCTGCAAACCAGTATTTAAATCTGCAAAAATATATTTTGTATAATAACGATGAGAGAATAAAAAAAGACAAGATTTTTCGATGCATTCCAACGATGCAAACTTCAAGACCTCCCCCCCCCTCCGCCGTTTGGATTTCATTGAGTTTTTATTTTATTTTTTATGTTCCATATTTGCCTTTAACTTTGCGGTGATATATGCGTATGATTTGTGCAATTAATCTAACTACTCCTCATCTCATTTATATAATTAACATGTTACCACACGTATGTGATGTTAGTTAATAGAAGTAGTAATAGTAATAATAGCGGGCAGGGCTACTGAGGTCCTAAAATGTCCACCTAGATCCAAAGGTTCCTTTGTGAAATCCGGCTCTTGTAGGTAGCTCTGTAGGTACACAGGAAGGGTCTCACTTGCACAATGTTTATCTCTACAACGCTGCAAGTCCTTTTTTCAACTGTACAATGACTTATCTCTCATCTGTGCAAACTCGGCAATCCACCAACTTTACAAGAGTCTCAAGTTTGCAATATTGAATCTCTACAACGATCTAGCCTTATAATCATCCCTACAACGTATTTATTCGGATTTGTATCAACTGCACAACGAGGCATTTGCAATATGCTTTAATTCTACAATGTATCAACTCTACAAGAACTTTGAGTACTCAACGTTCAACTGGGCAATATTGTGAACTCTACAACAGCTGGTATATCAGGCGTATCAATTGAAGAAGAGATATATATTAGCCTATCAACGCCCAAGCGACTATGTTTGAACACTTGAGAGAAAAATGTATTATGGCCGATTTATGGTATTAACTTTGACTTTTGACCCTTCCTAAAGGACGAAAAAGGAGTTTTAACTTGAAAATCTCAAGTGTTCACACATAGTCGCTTTTGCGTTAATAGGCTAAAATATATCTCTTCTTCAATTGATACACCTGATATACGAGCTGTTGTAGAGTTGAAAATATTGCCCAGTTGAACGTTGAGTACTCAAAGTTCTTGTAGAGTTGATACATTGTAGAATTAAAGCATATTGCAAATGCCTCGTTGTGCAGTTGATACAAATCCGAATAAATACGTTGTAGGGATGATTATAAGGCTAGATCGTTGTAGAGATTCAATATTGCAAACTTGAGACTCTTGTACAGTTGGTGGATTGCCGAGTTTGCACAGATGAGAGATAAGTCATTGTACAGTTGAAAAAAGGACTTGCAGCGTTGTAGAGATAAACATTGTGCAAGTGAGACCCTTCCGGTACACGTATGAGCCAAAAGTTTCGGTCGAAGCGTACAGTAAACATCCAATGCCTATACGATGCTGTTGGTTGTAATTTTTTGACAGAGCTTGTACCCTCTATATGTCCCACACATTCGCACCTCTTGCATAGATAGGTCTCATACTCGTATAAAGAGCGGCGCTGTAAGCATGGCAACGGCGCAATTTTCCTGCAGTCATAGCGTTCAGCTTCCTACTATCCGTCTTTCGCGAAATATTTTTTATAAATAAAAAAAAGCGCGAAAATGTCAACCCAAACGTGATACAAAGGAAAGTTTACAAGAAAAAAGGCGCTTGCTAAAAGACTGAAAGCTGTGGCAGCCATGTGTCAAGGAAATGCGGCTAAACGCGATGAGAATAACCATAACCTCAACGATCAGCATAAAAAATTCGCTGTCGAAGGACGTCGGATCGTGGATTTACAACATCTTGCCGACCGTTTAAATTGTATTCGCTGTAACAAAGACATTTTTTGAGGAAAACAGTGAAGGAAACCCGCATGGGATTGAATTCTATTTTACATATTTCCTGCGACGAGTGCTCTGCAGTAACCCAAGTTATTTCTACATACACACACACTTATACATAAATATATATAACACGAATAGATACACGCCCAAATTGAACAAATTAAATTTGCAGTATAAATTTATTTCACATCCGTCTCAGAATTACTAGAACTCGGGAAAAAACACGCTTCGAGTTCCCAGACCACGCGCCGATCAGCTGGCTGCAGCGTACACTGTTGCCATTCCGTTACAGATGGTTGGGCCCGAGTTCGGTGTGGAATAAAATTGCCACTTTTCGTAAGTCGATATCTCCGAAACTAAACGGTCAAAGTTTGTAATTTTTTTAAAAATCAATCCCACAATATTACTGCTTACACGTGTGTTTTTATTTTGAAATCCTAATATCCACTTAGAACCTATATCGAGAAATGCGAGCAAACTCCTATCGGTTTGCGTGTTAGGTATAGGGATCGCGTACAAAAATACCCATATTCAATTGCAATTATCTCATGAACTAAACGGTGAATCGAATTGAATTTTTTGGCATCAGTCCATGAAGGTAATATCTACACCGTACTTAGATTTCGGCCAATTCCTAAGATTTGACAAAAACTACAGAACTACCTTAAAGGGCCTAATGGAGCCGCTCTCCAAGCCTGGCTTTTTCATCCAGGCTACACATGCTCATAACCCTCCGTTCTTTCAAATCTTTGAGTGTCAGGAACATGCTCCCCCAGAGTTTGTATCTGCCGATTGCTAGTGGGGGACAACGACACAGAATGTGAGCACTGCTCTCCTCCTCTGCCTCGTACAGCCGGCATTCCCTTTGCTCGGTCAATCCGTGGTTGGTCAGGTGAGATACAAGAGCAATGTGTTCTGTTAAGGGAGACTTTGTCCTTGAAATTTTCAAAAAATCAATTTGAGCTCAACATGAGCAGCTAGAAGAAGAGGAGGGATGCCTCTATGGACCAGGCATTGCCGATTAGCGGTAATTATAAACACATTTGTGTAAACACATTACAAAACTTTAAACGCGTTTTTCTCGAAAACACGTTTTTAAAAATGGCTGACATTCTCCTGACCGCTGTAATTAACATATCGACCTGAAATTTGGAGAGCATACTCAGAAAATATGTCTTCACGGAATGACGGATCGTTTTTTCGATAGATACATTTTTGCATTTATTATTTATCTTTTTATGCGAAAAAAGGCGAAAATTCGATTTTTTTTAAATTGCCGCCGTTTTCCGAAATTTGTACTAAACGAAAAACCCATCCGTCATTCCATGACCAAAGGGTCACAGATTGATAATATGCTTTGAATTTGTGTTTCAGATCAACAAAGAGGGGGCAGTGATGTCAGCCGTTTACCTCCCGTGATTTGAGGACCTGTTTTTGCGGAGCTGCGACGGCCGCCATTTTGGTTTTTTTTTTCAAAAAAAAATTTTAACGTTCTGTATATCATGAATAAAAGGAAGAAAAAACCGCTCTCAAAAAGCTTTACTCGTTTCCTTTAAAAAAAATAAAATGTAAACACCTGAAATATGGCACTCCAAGGACAAAGACTCCATTAAAAAGCCAATGCTTAGTCTCAGCCATCTCCTGCTGAGTGCCAGGAGCTCCATAGCTCAATCCAACAGTGGTTCCTCCATAAAGACCTTAGCCTGCCTACATCTAGCCCCCGTTTTCCAAAGGCGTAGGTGTTTCCGCGCTAAGTCGCTATGTATGATACGTTTCCCGGTTGCAAAGGGAACACCGACTACCTGGCGGTCCGGGTTCACTTCTGTTCCCTTTTTCGCCAGCCTGTTTGCCTCATCATTGCCCCGGAACCCCGGTCACCAGGGATCCATATCAGGGTTACTATAGTGACAGAGTGATGTTAGTTAAGGGGCTGTACCAGTGACACTTTCAAAAATCGATTTTTTTGTGGCCTTTTTCGACAGTTTATACTTCCAAAAAAATCCTGCAAAAACTTCAAGACCGTATTTCTCATCATTTTATCTTGCAAAAATCGATAGTTACATCTTTAAACGCGATTTTCTCGAAATGAGATTTTCCAAATTTGCTGACATTGTAACTCAAAGAGCAATTATCCTATTGACTTGAAATTTGAACTGAGTACTCTTGAATATATTTACTCTACAATGACGTAGGATATTTTTGATTGGATGAAAA
This sequence comes from Ophion slaviceki, assembly GCA_944452715.1. NCBI lineage: Eukaryota > Metazoa > Arthropoda > Insecta > Hymenoptera > Ichneumonidae > Ophion > Ophion slaviceki. Next base: position 12,767 of record CALYCA010000538.1, on the reverse strand, counting down.
TGGACGATTTGGCATTGAAAAAAAACGACCATTTATAAACGACCCGAAGGCAGCGCATAAGTCGCTTGGATCTCAATATTTTTCTATGAAAAAATTATGTAATATAGGTCAACTATAGCCAAATATATTCTTCATTTTCCGAAACATTTAATTGAGTACTTTTCTTCCAAAGAATTCCCGAAAACCACCCAAATTTTCAGCGTTTACACTGGTATAGCCCCTTAACATGCGTGTTATTTTTATTTGCTGTATTAATAATTCACCTGATCTGTAGTGTTTTTGCCTAATGCTTTTTACGAAGGCATAAAATAAATCATCAATCATCAATCAATCAATCAATCTCCTTCTCTCCCCTCTCTCTCCCATTTCGACAACTTCGTTTCGCTCATTGGAAAATCTGGGCCAAGACACGATATTCGTTACATTTCGAGACGTGAATTTTTCATTTCGTTCGATTCTTCAAGACTTTTTCAACCTGACACGACAAAAAGATCGCACGATAAATTTGAAAAATTTCACAAAAATCTCAATGATTCTCTAAAAGGCGAAAATTCCATATCGATATGAATAAGCGAGAGGTAAAGGAAGAGAGCCAACTGTGTTTGTATCTCTTCAGCGTAGGGGACCGGTGTATTTTCGCGAAGAGGCACATCGATCATGCGGTTCGGCCTCGAGAGTATGTGTGCATATACGTCCCGTGAGGATTCTCTTGGTTCGTATATTCAACACGCCGAGGGTCCACACGACCTCGCATCGCTTCCGGTTCAACTTGGGAGGAATCCGAAATTACACCTTCGACGAGCTATCTCGGCACGTATCTCGGGCGAGCGCTAACAACGACCGTCCGTCGAACAATCGTCGCTCAGGTTGGTGTTGGGTTTACATTTATTACCAAAATAGATCATCGATATTTCGATATTACGGGAGGGCGGGGAAAGCGACACGATCCTTCGATAAACTCCTCTATAGGGGTATCCTTATATGTGTGTATTCGTCTGCGTGTACAAATATATCGGACGTATCGAGAACTATTTGAAAAAATCTAAAAACTCGATCAAATTCACCAACGACGCGGAAATATAAAATAATGGTTTTTTGAAAAATTACACGAAAGATACAGGATCTCCTTTTTTTGTAAAAAATGTGTTTTTTATCAAACCTACGAACCTTAATGTATATAATAGTTATTATTATTTTATATATATTATAATAGAAATAATATGTATAATTATATTGTTTATAATATATTATTCGAATGATAATAATAACAATAATAATAAATATTATTATTATTACCATGATCAGTATATATATATATATATATATATATATATATATATATATATATATATATATATATATATATATATATATATATATATGTATATGTATATGTATATATGTGTATATGTATATATGTGTATATATATATATATATATATATATATATATATATATATATATATATATATATATATATATATATATATATATATATATATATATATATATATATATATATATGTATGTATATATATATGTATATATATGTGTATATGTATATAGGTGTCCCATTTTAATCTTACACCTGATTTATCTCGAAAAATATTGCTCCGATCACGTATTAAGTGTAGTGACATTTTAGGGTTCAAACGGGGGCGTTAAAAAAATGTATTGTTCCAAAATTCAAAATAGCGACGTTACGACGATCGGCATGTTTAAAAAAAATGGGAACATGACTTTTCATCAAAAAAACTTGTCACGCCTAAACGATCAACTTTTGTGGAATTTTTTTTTTCGATAACTTTCATAATTTTTAAATTGGAACAACATTTTTTACTATTTTAGCTTTTCACTATTTAGAATGTACCACGAGGAGGTAAAGTCAATAGCGGGGTATCCCTCTCTGAAAGCCCAATTTGAGGGGTCAGAATGGTTCATTTTTTCCTAGTAACACATTGGTTGGAATAAATTAATTTTTTCCCAGCATGTTGTACAGATGTTTATGGTTACAATGTAATATTTTCGGAAGAAATTCGCTTAAAGTGTTCGTGGAATCGGCGAGATCTCTACCAGGCTCAAATGTAATTTGAAACGAAAACAAAAAATGTTTTCTTCAAACATATCCAACTCGCTTAGGGTTCACGATCCACTTTTCGAAATTTCGAAAAATACGAAAAATTACAGCTTCTCCAAAGAAAATCTCATTTGTCTCTAGAAAAACAGCATGCTGAAGTCATTGTTATTAACGAATGGTTCGTCCAATTAAAAAATGCGATCGTGAACCGAAAATGACTACTGTTTGAACGCTAACTGTGCAAATTCAAGTCAATAGTGCGAAAGTTACTCAAGATATCAATCCCGCCGTGTGAAAATGTGTAGTTTCGAGATAATCACGTTCAAACTCGACGGATCGCGGTAAACCCGACGCACACTGTTCCACTAAAATCGGTGTAACTTCGTTAATTTAAAAAATTTCAGGGTCCGGTTGGTCTTGAAATATTCTTGAAAGTTCACACTATAACAATATGCCAAAAATTCGATTTTTTAAGTTTCCAGAGAGGTATAACGCCTTAACATCCCTAGTTTAAGTGTGTGTGAGTATGTGGGTGTGAGTTTGTTTGGGCTTGTTTGCGTTTGTTTGAGTTCGTTCGATAACCCAGACCAACCCAAACACGCATTAGGTCTCTGCGGCTCATCACTTTCGTTATCAAACAGACCCAAACAAAATCACACGCACACTTACACTAGGGTCTTAAGGGGCTGTACCAGTGTGACACTTTCAAAAAATCTATTTTGTTTTTACCTTTTTCAACGGTTTATACTTTCAAGAATATCATTATCATGTGTATCATTTATATCAATATAATTTTATCTTGCAAAAATCGATAGTTAAATTTTTAAACGCGTTTTTCTCGAAATGACATTTTTCAAATTTGCTGACATTGTAACTCAAAAAGCAATTATCCAATTGACTTGAAATTTGAACTGAGTACTCTTGAATATATTTACTCTACAATGACGTAGGATATTTTTTGATAGGATGAAAATTGACGATTTGGCATTGAAAAAAACGACCATTTTATAGGCAAGAAAACCGACTTTTTTCATAACTGCACCATTTTGTTAGATTTTGATATTTTTCGAAAATCCTACGTCATTGTACAGGAAATATCTTCCAGTTTAACGACATTTTTTCCTTTTTCGGTTTCAGCTACTCAATCGGCCGGAATCATGTCAGCAGTGGAGGAACTTTTTTTTTGGCGCCTCCGAAGGCAGCGCATAAGTCGCTTGGATCTCAATATTTTTCTACGAAAAAATTATGTAATATAGGTCAAATATAGCCAAATATATTCTCAATTTTCCGAAACATTTAATTGAGCACTTTTCTTCCAAAAAAATCCCGAAAATCACCCAAATTTTCAGCGTTCACACTGGTATAGCCCCTTAAAAACTTTACGTCCTCGTGGTACATCCTGGATGGCGCTGAAATAGTAAAGTTGTTAGTTTTGGCCTGACAATTTTTTTGGTAAAAAGCCATGTTCCCATTTTAAAACATGTCTGCCATCTTACCGTCGCCATATTGAATTTCGGACCAAAAGAGATTTTTAAACGTCCCCCTTTGGACCCTAAAATTTTTATTATACGCAATACTTGATCGGAGCAGTATCTTTTTAGATAAATCAGGTCTAAGATCAAAACGTGACACCCGATATATGCTAATAAATATAAAATAATTCTAGAAAAATAAATGGACCGTATAAAAAGCGTAAAAAATCCAGCAACTCTGGAACATAAAATCAAATTCGTTTAGCTTTTTCAATTGCAAAAAGCAACGTAAAAATAATAATGCAAGAATTTATAGAGTAGAAAAAACAAAATTTGACGATGTAGTCTTGTAAATTTTTTTGAATTTTGAGAATGTGTCGAAAAAAAAGAAAACGAGGGCCAATATTTTTCAAGGGTTGAGAAGGCACCGCAGAGTCAATTTCGATCGAGCCAATAGTCCTCGTATATCTCGCTAAAATTCCCGCTTGGATTGGATCGATCCCCGGCGTTGCACTGGCGGTACGCGTGGACACGAGGATATATATTTAAAACAATATTAAATTCGTAACAAGCAAGTGTCGAAGCCTCGACAGCTGCTCTCCGCAGCTTCCCCCCTGCCCTTCCAATATTGAAAAGCGATTTGACGCTTATGTAGCTCGGTGTGTGTGCGTGTGAGTCACTTTATGAATCGAAGTAACCGAAGTGCCGGTGTGATGGACTGCGTGCGTGTTAGATTTCTGTATCGTTTGTCGGAGCATGATAAAAGGATTTTTTTTCTTCTTTTTTTCGAACGAATAATTGGTGGCAATTATTCGCCGAAAAATTGGGCTGTGATGGTTGGACCGAGAGTTTCGTGATGCTGTGTTGAAATAATAGATCGGCGCAATTGGCGTACAAGCGAAAGCGATTAATTAATCAAAAATTCAAGATACATTTTCAAAACTGAATAAAAATGAACGTTCTCTCTTCGTTTTTTTTTCTTTTTTTTTTCGTCTGTTCGTTATCTTCGACGAGTGCGTGTGAGTGACATTTGAGACGTTTGTTTTTGTTTTTTTTCTTCTTTTTTTTTCGAACTTACTCAAAACTGGCGTCGTGTAGTCCCAGCTCTCGGCGTCATTCTTGTAGACGTTCAGCTTCGTGGGCTGTAACACGAGAGAAAACAAAAAGGCAAATAAGAAAAGTAGTCTCCTTGTGGCTTACATATGTATATGTGTGTGTATCGCGCGATTTTTGTGAGCCGCAATGTTCTTATGTACTCTTATTCTTATGGCTCGTCGATACGGCCGAGAAAAATGCCGCCTTCGAGAGAGGCCGTACAGAGGGGAGAGGAATCTTTTTTTTCTTTCTCTACTGTGATTTTTCCTCCGGCGCCACACGCGAGAGAAAAAAAAAACGCGTGGGTCGAGAATACGAAATCGAATAATACGGGAGAGACCGAGATGAAAAGACTTTTCTCCGTGGCTCGCGAAAATATACAAGGATGAATATAAAGAAATTGGAGGGAAAAAACGACTCGCGGAAATTTTATGCTCTCTCGTAAGACGTTTGAGCTTATTCGCGAGCCTTCTCTCTCTCTCTCTCTCTCTCTCTCTCTCTCTCTCTCTCTCTCTCTCTCTCTCCTCTCTCTCTCTCTCACTCTCTCTCTCTCCTCTCTCTCTCTCTCCTCTCTCTCTCTCTCTCTCTCTCTCTCTCCTCTCTCTCTCTCTCTCACTCTCTCTCTCTCTCTCTCTCTCTCTATAAAAAAATAAAATATATATATCAGGTCGTGCACCTCCCGCGGACTTTATTCTCGCGAGGCAAAATTGACGAGCTGACAAACTCGAGAGATACACCGCCCCGGCTGCTGCACATTTTTTACGGCCTCGTGCCCGGATAAACATATTTTAAAGGAAAAATATGACAGAGAGTGAGTGAGAGAGAGAGAGAGAGAGAGAGAGAGAGAGAGAGAGAGAGAGAGAACGTGGATGTCACTCGGACTTGTTAAATTTCAGCGAAAATTTCCCGTCACGGCGAAACATTCGATAAAAAGCGAGCGATATGAAGGATTACGGTAAGAAAATACGGAAAGCCCGTTAAACACTGTGGGGCTCATTATAATTGCCGGTATACGCTCGAGCTGGAAAGTTCAGAAATGAGAAGAATTTATCTTGGATTTAATTAAACTCGTAAGGTCGAGCGAAATGATAAACGGCACTTGGTATATACGTGTGTGTGCGCGCGCGCACGCGTATACACACATACATATAATAATAATTATTATTATTTGTACACGTGATGCTGAAAATGCAATGAGCCAGAGAATTTAGAATGTTCAGGGCTCTTTTTATTGCTACCGGGTATTCCATACATTATTATTATTATACAATATACAGAGTGTTAGGGAGATCGATGGAAAGCCTTAAGGGAGGATAGATCACCTCATTCGGAACATATCTAACCTGGGTTACCTCAGTCCAAAGTCTAAGGATTTCGAGTTATCGTGATAAGTAAGATTTTTGGTAAATTTCTCAAAATTAGGTAGTGTTTTTTCTTATGCGAAAATGTATTGATGTGTATTCTACAATACTTAATTTTGATTTTTGGATAAATAACCTACATGGTCTTTTAAAGTGAAATCCTTAGATGATCGGACAACATTTTTAAGTACAAATATTTAATGGTTTATTTTTTGTAACAATATTTGTCGCTGGGGTGTGAATGAACCCCGGTGTGGCAAGTTCGTGATTTTATAGAAGTCTGACAAGTAAGGGTTAAGAGGTAACAACACTTTAGAATTTACAAAAAATTTATTTTTTTCCAATTCGCTTAAGGCGGGATATACGTTTACAACGATCAAAAAATTGATGTCTTTTTTTTTCTTTAAACGATAGAACTATATATGTAGAATATTGACCCAAAGTTTCAAAGCGAAATTCGAAAAACTTCAACGTCACAGCCCATCAACGCTGTGCCTCACCGCTCGGATTCGGAGCGGGCGTGAACTTCAAACGCGTTTTTCTCAAAACTGCACTATCGCAATGGGCGTGCAGGATTACTCAAAAACTATTAAGCCGATTGAGGTGAAACTTGGTAGGAATATTGATAATATTGGTACCTTCTACTCGACGAAAATTGTTTTTGAAAAATTGGAAAAATCTGCTTTTTTAATCAACATTTTACAGAAATGTTGCGTGAAATGTTGATTTTTTTTCAAATGCGTGAAATTTTCTCAAATTTGCATTTTCTTCATTTTAATTACCGTCACATAGAAACTATACATGTTCTAACTGAAAAAATGTTTGAACTTTTTTGCAAATCAAAGTCTACGGGACGCTAGACTGCACGCCGATTCGCAATTCCCGCGACGACCTTGCTGTAACACTCTGCCACAGCTCCGCCATTAAGATAATGAATTAAGGAGCCAGTCCACTTGGAAAATTTCAAAAAATCGAAAGCAAGCAAGACTTGAAGAAATCGACGATGATGAGCAATCAGAAGGGATTTCGTACGGTGCGGGAATTGCCGATTGAGTTTAGGTAAGAGTTTTTCATAGTATAAACTTCAAACGCGTTTTTTCTCGAAACAACGTTTTCAAAATCTAGCTACATCGTATCTCTAAAACTAATAAACCGATTCTCTTGAAATTTGAACCACATATTGTAAACATGATTCGCAACAAGGTGACCCTCGATGGTTTAAAAATTTTGGTTTTTACCCTTTTTTTTGCGAAAAACTGCGAAAAAACGCGTTTTTTTTACTTTCTTCGTTTTTCATCTGCCATTTTTTCATTTTTTGATAAAACTTTGTATCCGAGGGTCATTTTGTAGCTGGTGTCATACTGAATCGAATGGACTTTGATTTTTTGTTTCAGACAAGCCGTTGCCGAGTTGTGATGGAGCTATCTAGCCCACCTATTTTTGAGGCGTTACGTTAAACTATAGTTTTTGTACTTAAAAATGAATAAAAATGAATAAATTTTTTTTTAATGTATTTCAAGACTATTTATCAAGCCCGACAACTTTTATATTCATATCTTTTATAAAATCCTCAAAAAAATCGCGAAAATAGCCTTTTTTCGTGTCTCCAAAGTGGACTGGCCCCTTAATTTAAAAAAAATCGTTTCGTATATTTAAATATACTGTTAAAGTTTTCCTAAAGTTTGATAATTGTAGAATAATTATTCCTTAGTTTAAAAAATCCCTCAATATTGCTCATTTTTTCCTGTCTAAATGTATATCCCCCCTTAAGAGATGCTTCGAACCATCTAGAATAAGACGAAAAACGTTTGCAAAGCAAATTTTGTAATTTCTAAATTGATAGAAATTTTTAATTCCTATTCCAAATTCATATTTTCATAGTCGCCACTTTGTATAATTTTTTAATATAATTTTTTTTTGTTCACTTGAAGATATGACCAATAACATCCTGGAATATTATTATCTTCTTTTTGTCCTTTCATCCAAAAAAAAATCGCGGAAAAACGCTTAATTTTAGATGTTTACACGTTTACTACGTTTGGTGTTACCCCTTAAGGGAGATAAAAGGGTGGCCAGGAAATAAAGTCACATGAGGCTCGAAGTAACGAAGAACGAGGGAAAACCCGCAAGGGTTAAATCTTTTCGCTGTTGAAACGGGTGCAAAAGGGTGACGATGGGAGGAGGGTAAACAGAGATGACGAGGTTGTAGTTGTGTCTATGTGGGTGGTGAAGAAGCCGCGACGGTGAGTATGACCGAACGACGCCCCCCCCCCCCCCCACGTGTATATACGTCCCGCAATGTCGAGGATTAATGTGCAAGGTATAACCCTCGGTATCCGTATGTGTCACTTCGTACACACGTACGAGGAGAACGGACGATAATGCACTTTGACCCGACGACGAGCTTTCCCGCTACGGGGCCAATGCGTCTCTCAACAATTATAATACGTGCCGCGGGGGCTCCGCGAAGCTCGAGAAACAAACCGAGAGGCGCACGACAAATTCTCCGGAGACACGTTTCCCGCATTGTACGACGACGACTACGACGGAGCCAAGAGTATGCCCACTCGCGATATACGCTAGTGGCCTATCCAGCTGCGAGAGAATTATTGATACTATTCCGATAAATCGATATCCTCGTAGGCTCCGACAGAGTGTCGGTAATTCCTCGCAATATCGGGGATCAAGCGCGCCCGTTTGTTCTAGCAAACGTTCCCGTCGTGAATAATTACTGTGCGCGAAAAAAATAACGATTATTTGTACAATGGTGTACGAATTGCTTTTTCCACCGCGAGAAACAAAAATTTGGGTGTAGTTCCGAAAAGGACATACCTCCGATTAATTTGGAATTTCGTTTACCCGTGTATTTTGACCCGCTGATTACGAATATGATAGTAGAAATACCTGGAAATTCGATTTTCAAGGTCAAAACTCACAAAAACTGATTTTTCAAAAGTCTTTCCACTTTATTTTCATTAATGTTGATCTTAGAGAAAAATGTTTGCCACAAAAGTTGTAGCCTATAAAGAGATTGGTCTTTTATGTTCTATACAATTTTTGTCTAAAACCATTATATTTCGAGGAAAATGGGATAATGCTCCAATACGTACATTTTGGTAAACTCCATTAGTTTCGATATTATCTAGTTACGCACTTTACCGCAGGAAGGTTTGGGTTTGTTTGTTTGTTTATTATTATTATGTAGGGATTTATTATTCTTTGATCCCTATAACCAACAATTATGACGTCAATATTTTCGCCATAATAAATAAATTAATTAATTGCGGAAAAAAAGAATAATTTCTCACTTTTTATTGTGATGCAAAAGAAACTTCAGTTATTTTTCATTCCGTTGAAAATGGCTATAACGAAGAATCGTGAGTTGCCACAATTGCATAATTGTCGAGAAATTGGTTAGAGGTCGATGGCCGGGGAGAGCGAAAAAGAAGCCAATCTTGAACAATAGCTCGTACTTGCAATGGTACGTAATTGTTGGGTTGGAAGGAAAAAAAAAGATTAGGAAACATTGTAGCGAGCGATTGGGGTGTGTTTGAAATGAGCCGAATGCAGCGCGGCGTGCATAATCCGTCGAATCTGTGCACGGGTATAAAGAGCAGAGTTCGCGAATCAAGGGGTTGGGGTATTACGGTTTATGGGTCGTTAGCAGGTGTTTAGTGGCTCGTAAATATTTCGCGAACCACCGGGAAACCGCCCGAGGGACGGGATGCTCGCGGTATTCGCATGTTGGGTATCGTCGAGAGCAACGACGAATAGAAATCCGGAGCTTTTGATGAGTACGCGAGAGAGAGAGAGAGAGAGAGAGAGAGAGAGAGAGAGAGAGAGAGAGAGAGAGAGAGAGAGAGAGAGGGGGAGAGAGAGAGAGAGAGAGAGAGAGAGAGAGAGAGAGAGCCTTCGAGGATCAGAAATCAGCGCAGTTGAAGGTTGCATTATATTTCCGTCACCGCGAGACGGGAGAAAGGTTCACTTTGAAATTCTCGCACTGTTACATTTCGTACGTGCAGATATTTTGTGCAGGAAGCTGATGTGCCCCCAGTGCTTCGCGCGGATAACTCGAGTCGACTTTTGCGTCGCGGAAATATCGAGAGCAATGACGGACGTGGATTTCGACTGTGGCGAACTATATCGCCGAGCCGCGATCTTCCGTTTCCATTATAAGGGCTCCGAATGTATCGTTACCTTTTTTAAGGGCCATTTCCATCGTTACCGAGGATAATTACGAAAAAGATATTCAAGTTTGCATCGTTGGAACACAACGAAAGTTTCGTTGATCCAATTTTTTTTGCGCACTTAGCCCTCCAAAATCACTCAAACGTTTTGCAGGATCCTTATTAGGGATCTTCAGGCTAAATGTGGAAGAAAAGATTCTGGAAGATAATGAAAATGAGGAAATACGAAAATTTCGTTGCGTTCCAACGATGCAAACTCCATCGTCGTTTATGAAAGTGTGAAAAATGTGAAATCGTGAGGAATGGAAAATAGGAGAGGTTTTTAAGAATTGGTGATAGGGAATAGATAATGAATTAATAACTGAGGTCTTTCTCAGGTAGGAAATCAAAAGGCTGACAATGGAAACAAACTTGTGCAAGCCTTGTTTCACCGAGCCTGAGTGAGACAGACCTGGGCCAGGTTTCATTGCATCGTTTGGAGCAGCCTGGAACGAAGACTGGCTGCTTAGCCTAAACTCGGGGTTATTTCAAGCTTTATTCAGCCGGTGAATTTTAAGGCTAAAAAATCAAGGCTGGATGCAGGCTTGTTTCAGGTTGTGATAAAATAAAATAAATTTGAAGTAATACATTTTCTGTACTTTTATGAAAAAAGAATTTAGCAATAAATTTGTCGGGTGCGAAGGTACGAAAAACGAAAGCGAAGGAGGCAGCTCAGAACATTTAAACATATTCTCTTATCGATATTTATGAGGTACACAAAAAAGTTTTTTTCTCGTCACATACAGATTTCGTATATACTCACTCTCTGGAGTTTGCGTACACTCTGTGTATTACGTGTCCCATAAACAACAAATAAAATAAAGTATTGTTTTAAAATATTTTTTATATATATTTTATAACAAATAATAAATAATAAATATGTATAATAAATAAAATGAATTCTTTACAAATTTATTATATTTACCCCAAGGTAGAAGATAGAAAACTAAAAACAGGCCTCATATAGCCTCGAGAGGAGTTTGGGATAAGCCTGGTCATAAGTGCTCGTGAAGGCTTCATTAAAGCTCGTTTTGAACCTTGTTGTTTTGTCGTTTCAGGCTTAGTACAGGCTTTTCTACCAGCCTTTGGTCAAGCCTGTGTGCAAGAGCCTGAAACCGCGTTATCATTCAGAGGTTCAGCTAGGCCTGAAATCAGGCTGGTGCTCAGCCTGAATTAAAAAATGTGAGCCTTGTTTCAGAGCTTGGCGAGCCCTTTTTTCATCGTCAATTCCTACCTGGGTTGCGCAATCTGGTCCCTCGGCCGGGGGATTAAGGGAGAGAAAACCCCGTGTAGAAATGTGACCGGGCATTTTCTACTTTGTGTTCAGCCCTGACGAGACTTGCCTTGTCTGATTTACCTGACCGGGTCCTCCCATGGAACAAACCGGGAAGATCGCAAAATCGTTTTTTTACGGCTTACCCTATGTTTGGAAATTACAATCTTCTGGCCAGGATACATTGCGAGCAAGTACATCTTCACGTAATCTATACCTGGCCAGAACACTGACATGTTCTGAAAAGTGGAGCCTGTCTTTAAGAACTAAAGAAAAGCTACTTGGCTTTCCACCTCATCAAAGATATTTATAATTGATTGGGATGAAACTAATACATCTGTTGTAATTCTATTCATCATTAAAAGCATTCATTTCATCAATGATAATCGACGAGGATAACAATGCTTATCATAAATACCGGGATTACGATAACTAATGATTTGAGCATAAAGAATAGCCAAATTATTTTATGAGGCAAAAAAGTAAAGCAGGTCATTCGTGGTTGTTGAACGCCTTGTCGCCATGTTGGGAAATATCAATGTTCTGGCCGAGAAGACATTACCCGAATGTATTTCGCCAACAATCCGCCAGGTGGCTACAAGCGAAGCGCTTCGCGTAAGCAAGGTACCATCGCACGAGGATAAAAGTTCGTCCTGTGAGTTGTACCACGTACAGAAGTGCTATGCTTACAGCCTGCACTACCGCTTATGATTTTGCGATTCTTGTGAAATAACCCTTTGCACTCTAGGCCTTTTTCGTTCCGATAGTGATCTGTGTACGTTTTTCTGTCTCTTTGCATATCAGGAAATGCGAGCAAGCGTATGTATACACTCGTATACTACCTTAGCAAGTAGATAACCAACAAACAATATGTTGTCAAAATACTAAATTGAATGCGCTCCCGATTCTACCTCCTCAAGGGTTACAAAAACGCTGAAACGTCATTTTTCATTTTCTCGTTTGTTCCTAGTCATTTCCCGATCTATTCCCTACTACTTTCCTGGTCACTTACCGCTTGTTCTCCAGCTCGTGCCTGATCAGTTCCCCAGAACGGGAACGGCGGTTCAGTACTTTTTCCCGACTCAAATTTTACATCGTTGAAACGCAACGAAAATTGATAGTTTTCAATTGCACTAATTTTGTTAATTTTTGATGACCGATTAAGGGGGACATCCCAAGTGACAGCTATTATGTTTCGCTTTTTTGGAAACTTGTTTGGTGATTTTTTTATCCTGTCGCATGGAATGACCGCCTTAAGGCAGT
>CALYCA010000537.1:0-30675 GCA_944452715.1 Ophion slaviceki | reverse complement strand
CCTCCATAGATTCTAGGATTGAAAATTTGAAGGAAACTGTACACGAAAAATGCCTACAATTTTTACCGCCATTCAATCTATCTTTTCTGACTACAAAAAACGAAATACCTCAACCTTTAATATTGGAAAATATTCCTCATACGATAATTAATGATCCATACGAAGTTAACGAAATTGGCGAACGAATCGAAATATTGAAAACAAAATTAAACAAAAATTACGATCATGTGACAACACAGAGTCACGTCATAGGGAATGATGCCCTCAGCGGAATGATTCCCTTCGCAATGATTATATCATATTTCGGAATTAAAGCGTTGCAACGGCGACGTTTAAAAGCTACCTCGCCGAACGACTACCTTACTGACGTAGCTCCGGCCAGACCGCGAGCTGCCAAACGGAAGGCAATAGCTGACTCACAAAATCCGCGAGTCATATTTACGCGAAATGCACCTCGCACACGCACAACGTAAATGTGTATGAAATAAAACGAAAATCGGAATATTAAAAAATATATATATATATATATATTATAATATTAAAAAGGCACTTGTACCTTCGTAATCTATAGTATTATTGTAAGTCGAGAGACGACCGAAAGACGAAAAATTTGCCAAAGCTATGAAATAAAAAAAAATGTATCATGTCGCCGAAATTGGGAGTTTCGTCTTCCCAAGGTGGAGGAATGTTGTGCCCTGAAAAACAGGAATTTTCATACCGCTAACGCATGAAGTTCAAAGACCCCATGCGACGATATCGAGCCCGATATTTCACAACCCTGATATTCCGCTCGACTCAGCCGGAAAAACGCTGAATCGCAATCGAACAAATCGAACGTTCTCGAACGATTGGTTGCGAAAACCTGAGTTAACAATTAGCCGAAATAATCAATCGAAAGGCAGTCTTCGGCCAGAAGCCGAAGAGGTCGGTCTCAAGGCATAAAAAAGAATTGCAATATTGTTGCCTAATTTTAAATAAAATATAAGTTGTTCAAGTTGCAATATCCCGAGGTGGAGATTTACTCGGAACGGGAAAAGTCCCCACATACCCTCGCCCTCGAGCATCCGACAACCCACGGTGTCAACTTACTCGAGAGCGAAATTCCGGGCTCTCCGCGCATCGTCAGAAGCCGGGGCACAACATACACATCCTCACACTCAATGTTGTATATGAGGCTATCCGTATCGGTGTACAACACTGTACATTTGTCTTTATACAGAGGTACCATATACTCATGATGAAAGTCATATAAACATGTCTTCAATATGTCGAGTATGCACATACCCACATATATTGGCTTATTAAATTCCACTTTCAGTTTGCGTAATTCGACAGCAATAAGGTTTTCTGAAAAAACGTTCCTACTATGAAAATTGGGTTTTGCAAACATTGCCTCTACGCCGTACCTGCCCTCCCATCGTGTCAAAAGCTTGACGTCTAATGATTGCGCACATTTTCCATAGTTTTCCCAAACACTGCATTATTCATCAATTTATAGAGATTTCTTTCGAATTCATTCTTCGTTTGGGTTCGGGACTGTGTATTAAGCTCAATATATGTTCGTAGCCAGGGTGTTTGGGAGAATTGAAGTATTCTGTGAATTTTGTTGATTTTGAGACCATGGCGTACACCCTGCTGCGGATTTCGATAATGAATAACATATCGTTCCTTGTTGTGCACGGTTGCAAGCAGTTTTTCGTGCTGCTTACCAGGTGGTTTACCATGTGTTGAATAAAGCGGCCAGTCTATGTGCGCATCGTGTAGACATTCTGGGTACTCTAAGTCAACCTCAAGAACGTAGCCTGTTGGGGAATCTAGCGCGATCGATGATAAATCGAATGTTGACAAGTCATCGATCCCTCGGAAATGAGCATAGGGCAATGATTGACACATTGCCCATCCATACAAATTATTTACATCGAAATACATTAAGTATGATGAAGACTTCGATGGATCGAACGACTCCATGTACTTGTTATTGGCATGCGCGTACCTGTTCGAGCACTGACTCCGGCTACCGCGTATACCCCGTTCAACAAATAGCACCATATCAACGTCGGTGAGCAATTCGAAGTTAATGTTTGTATGCTTCAACATTGCATCCCAGGTGTATCCGGGGCGAGTATTCAATTCACCTAACGTTTGAATTGAAAACCGATCCCATATATGCTTGGCATGAGCGTATTCGTTCTCACTTACAGTGTCACCGGTCAAATTGCTGTAAAATGCATCTCGCGGCTGTAGGTGGCAGTCATCCAATCTGCTCACGCTATCGATATGTTCATAGGGAAAGATACCCTTTCGAGTTAATAGGATAAAATTGTCTGCCGTTATGACATGAAATTTTGAGTTTGTCCCTTGTCAAAAATGATGCCAGTTTATCCAGACTTGCATTGAGGAATTTGTATGAATCGATGAAGCGTAATTGAATCTGTTGTGACTTGTCTACCGTTTGAACTGTTTTCGTGAAAGAGATGTATTTTTCCGTTGTTATAGGAAGCACTTCGGTTTTCCCATCGAACGCTGTGGCTACTTCCTTGATTATGAAATGTGCATCATAACCGGACAAATTATGAAAAACTACAGGAATGAAAAAAGTCTGTTTATAATTCCAATTGCAATTAGTGTGCGCGGGTCCTCTATAACGTCCGGTCAGATGACAGTGATCGCGAACATGTATGTCGTCTTCGCCAAATGATTTCTCACATATATGACGCTGCCCATTCATCTGGTGTTAGAAGTATCATGGGAATATTTTCCGATAAAATATCCTTGATACGCAAAGCTAAATTTTTAAGGTTCCCAACGAACCATGAAATGCAGTCAGCACTGCGACGTGAGTGGTATCCTGATAATGAATTGTCATACGAACAATGCACATAGTACGCGATGCTGAACACTTCATGATGTTGGCCTATATTTTTGTCCGCAATCTTTGCCAGAACGTACTCAAGATCGGCTTAAATCACGAATGGAAGTCGCTCTTTTCGTTGAAAGTTTTTGAATGTAAGCCATTTGTCCATTGCATCAGGTAATCGAATGGCGCAATCATTCAATTTTCCACAATCCACTTCATGTGTTCGCAATATGTCCTCCGTGTAGAAGTAGTGCAAACACCTGTAACAAAACGATGGAACCATTCATATTATCGATGTACATAATTACACACATGTATATTTTCAAGGTCAGTTTTCACTTCCCAATCACAAATGTGTTTTTGCCGGTTCTTTTGCTCAGCTGCGCGCTCACCAACCGGGATAAATTTTTTATCCATACAAAGTGTCCCACGTTGTGGTCCGAGGAATCCTTCACGTACAACAAATTAATGTGTTTATCCAGATTTTGGTCGCATATTCGAATTGGATCGATGTTTTTCTTTTCAGTTGTTTGATGGAATTGATGGAAACATTGATGGAAACTTCATTTTGCGATTCACATTTCTTTATTTGATTGAGAGTCATTGGAAAAGAAATTCCCTGAAGCTGCAGTACAGATGAGTTTTACATTACTACAAACGTAAATTTCCTTCTCAATGTGCTGAAACATTATTTTCACGTCATTTCCTTGTTTGTAGTTGATTTCTCTGCAACTACAAACGACTACAAACAATTTAAAAGCCCGGGCGACATTTGGATTTACCTAGTTTTTTTACTACAAACGGACATATCCTTCCGAAATCGTGGAAAAATCATATTCAGGTGATTTTCTCGTTTGTAGGTACTTTCTATACAAATACAAACAATAAATACGGAACTACAAACACCTACAACCGTTTTAGAAGCACGGGCGTCGTTTGTAGTTACTTCGTTTCTTACTACAAACGAACATATCCTTCCAAAATCGTAGAAAAACCATTTTCAGGTGATTTTCTTGTTTTTTAGCTATTCTCCCTGCAACTACAAACGTTTTAGAAGCGCAGGCATCGTTTGTAGTTACCTACTATATTACTACAAACGAACATTTCCTTCTCAAATTGCTGACAAATTATTTTCGCGTCATTTCTTCGTTTGTAGTTACTTTCTCTACAACTACAAACGATAAATACGGAACTTCAAACAACTACAATCGCTTTAAAAGCCCGGGCGTCGTCTGTAGCTACTTAGTTTTCTACTACAAACGAACAAATCCTTCTAAAAACGTGAAAAAAAATCATTTTCAGGTGATTTCTTAGTTTGTAGTTACTCTTTCTACAACTACAAACGATAAATACGGAATTACAAACAACTACAAACGTTTGAGAAGCGCGAGCGTCGTTTGAAGTTACCTACTTTATAACTACAATCGAACATTTCCTTCTCACATTGCTGAAGTTTTTTTTAACGTCGTTTCCTCCTCCCTAGTTACTTTCTCTGGAACTATAAACGATGAATACGGAACTACAAACAACTGCAGACAATTCAAAAGCCCGGGCGGTTTTCGTAACAGTTGTTTTCGTTACGGTGTTGTTTACAATTGTAATGTCGCGAGAAAAAGCACTATCTATTTCTTTTTCCTCTCCTATTTTTTTTCAACTCCGGCGAAAACGCGGGCTTACCCGATGCCACATGGAAATCGTGGAAAACTACGAAAACCAATACACACGATAACGGCATTCTCATTTTTCGACGGGTCCTTATATTTTCTTTGGAATTAGGCGTACCACAGCCGAAACGAAATATATCGATAAGAAGCGAGCGTCGCGCATAATTTCCCACGCGAGAGCACAGTCGGTCTTGACCATATCTACACGCAACCGTCAAACGCAGTTGATGATAAAATCCTTAGCCATAAGAACGTACAACACACGAAGACACGCGAAAATATCCAAATGCTTACTCCACAAAAATATACATTCTCCAAAAGAAAATCCTTCATGCCGAAAAGTTGACCCGGCAATAAAACTACGCTGGTATGTCCCATGCACTCTCACACCTGGGTCAACAAAGCCTATCTTGAGGCAAGCGCGGCAACGCGACCAAGGCCCTTTTTCCTCCCTATATTTTTCCAACGCTCCAGATAACGAGACGCGGACTAGTTTCCGAGAATCGAGATGGAGACCACACACATCATAGCCTGCACCCAATCATAGTCTCAAAAAAATATTTCCCCTTCCAACTCGACCAATCATATGCACTCGTCAATTTCCTACATCGTTTCCACCAATCAAAAAATTAACGCAGGACGAAAATGGACTTTTCGAGAAACTTCTTCTCCCATCATCCCAGCATCCAAAATATCCTACAAGCTAGGATACAAAAATCTTGGAGTCAGTGTTCCATCACCACTCGTTCAGGCCTAGTCTCCCAAAAGTGTTCCATCGCCACTTGTTCAGGCCTAGTCTCCCAAAAGTGTTCCATCACCACTCGTTCAGGCCTAGTCTCCCAAAAGTGTTCCATCACCACTCGTTCAGATCTAGTCTCCCAACAGAGTGTCCCATCATCACTCGCTGAGAAAAGGTCTCCCTTCAAGCTCTATCGCGTATAAACAAAAATCAAGCAACAACGTTCACCGGAACAATTGCAAAAACTGTCTCCATAAAGCGAACGCGAACTTTAGCGTCCAAATTATATTTTATAATAACGCGAACTACAAGAATTTTATTAAGTGTCCAAGTTGAATGTGTACATCGTATTGTTTTGCGTAAATCGTAATTTAATTCCAATCTCACCTCGCGATAAATACCCACGTGTTAAAAAATTTGTGTCGACGTGAGCCATCATTGTTACCAAGCGTGCGCAACCGAGGGGTCCGACCTACCTGCGGAGGCCCGAACCCTACGGCTATAAACAGATTAGCGTATCCACGACGCATCGGCAAATGTAAGCAAAACATTTCATGTATATTTTTGTATTATTAATTTAATAGAATTAACCATATTGGCTGATTTTAATAAACCCCGAATTCTCAATCATTTGCGTAAATCAATTCATTTATCAATCGAGTCACTGCGTCATTCCCACATTTGCATGCACCTCTCCCTTTTACACCCTCATCCCGAGCTAGTGCGCTAGGCGTAGGCTAAAAAGAGGGAACCGCGATAAAATATATGCCCACGTCCCCTCAGGACGTGACACAGTTGTTTGTAGTTACTTAGTTTTTTAACTACAAACGGGAATATCCTTCTCAAATGGCTGAAACATTATTTTCACGTCATTTCCTCATTTGTAGTTACTTCCTCTGCAACTACAATCCATAAATACGGAACTAGAAACAACTACAAACGCTTTAGAAGCCCGGGCGTTGTTTGTAGTGTTACGTCCAGAACGTGTTACGTCGCTCTCTCTCTCTCTCTCTCTCTCTCTCTCTCTCTCTCTCTCTCTCTCTCTCTCTCCTTCCCCCTCTACCCTACCCCTCCCCCCTCCCCTCTCCCCGTCAAAGTTTCCCGATACATCTATAATTTGCTTGGTCTCTTCGACATCGAGCCATCCAGTGTCCTCGAGCATAGAACTTTTGGCCGGTGAGAGAGATGAATATCCCTTAATTACACTCGTAATGCCGACATTCTTATTACGATCGATTTCTATGGCATTCAACTCTTATCGCACTTCCTCAAACAAATAACAAATGGCATTATTGACGAGACTTGTAGCAGTGGTTGGCGCCCCGTCACGGTTGGATAATTTCCCACATATGCGTAGTGAACTCTTGTTTGGCAGGATAGAGAGTTCTTGATGTTGGATGGCAATACGGATTTCATCGCTGTTATTGAAGGTTGAAGATGCATATGGCTGATGACCGTGAATCTCACAATGGATGATGGATTCATCAAAGACAACGGGCGCCTGAATGTTTAGAATTTTTTCTTCCATTTCACGCAACACATGCACAGAGCACAGACTAAATAATTTTTGACACGCTTTCGCCACGCACTATGAGACCCAAATTCTTCAAGAGTAGCACGTTTTGAGGTGTTAGCACTTTGGGCGCTGGCCGATGACTCATTGTTTTTATCCATGGCCGTTTATTGTTATTGGAGGATCTATTGAAAACTATACCCATCACGACTTTATTTGCACGCATATGGTGATGAATTCAGCGCGGAAATTTACTAAATCACCGTCCTGATCCACTATGCAAAGCTGTATCGTGTCAATCGTTCGGCTTGTGATTGGCAGATAAATTACGTTGGAGGGAACTTCAATGAATTTATAGCCCGGTGGCGCAGATGGAAAAAAATCGTGAATTGTGTGTACTTTTTGTCCGTTAATATAGGCACCAGCGGTAATGTTCCACTCAACGCGTAGGGCGTTCACTTTGAGAATAGCTACTGGAAGATCGGATTCGTGTCTTTTATTGGCTTCTTACTTTCTTACTTACTTACTTTACTTACTTACTTACTTACTTACTTTATATGGCGCTTACTTTCATCCGATTCATGTTTAGCTGCTCGAGCAGCATTTACAGCTTTAACCATACTAGCCGAACCACTTGACAAAGCACCCGCAGCGCTAAGACCCGCAAAAATGGGCACGAGGAAGGGAAATAAACCACCAATTTTATGGGGTACAAGTAGAACCTGAGGTGTGTGCACTTTACCACCTTGCAACTTTACCGCTCCACAGACACCCTTTAGAGCTGATTTAAAAATCTTTTGTGGATCATTACTTTGAATCATTGTCTTCTTTGCAGCGCCAATTATCTTTTTCAAACAAACGCCACCCTTGCGGGCCTTCATTGCCATACCAAATTTTCTCTTTGTCTGCATAATATTTGCCACACCCCAAGCACTGGCTTTTTCACCGATACTAGCGTCTCTCGCGGTAACACGTTGCCTAGCCTGTTCAGCCAACACTTTATCCACCAAATGTCTCGCCTCAAGATTATCCGGATTTTTTGAATATGCAATATCGTAAGGAAAAGAGTATGTGGCTTCCGGATGGAGGCCGTGTTGAGGATCAGCGTTGTGCCGATGTTTCGCAAACGTTACAGTCTGCATCATCAGGGCTGAGAGCTCCGATACTGAAGCTGTCGTCTCTCAGGTATTCCTTATATAGTTGCAGTCATCGTTCCAGGTCGCTGCACCAGCCGATCAGATGTTTTAATTAATCAGCTGGTCATTAAAAAAACCGGGAGGACGGTGTTCCAAATAGGATTGACGTGATATCCTCCATCTCTGTTTAGATTGTCCGGATGTTTTCGGATTTCCAAGCCTTCTCGGTGTTTCCTGGAAAAATACCTGTTTGAATGGGCCAGACTTTGGACTTTGTCGAACTGGATGGCATGACCAGTCTCCATCCAATGTTCGGCCAGCGCTGATTGTGTATTATGGCCATGTTTGATACACCGTTGGTGTTCTTTGATCCGTGTACTGATCTTCCACCCGGTTTCTCCTATGTACACTGTAGCGCATGAGCAGGGTATCTTGTATACTCCTGGTGCACTTAATGGTGGTCTTTGGTTTTTTGCACTCGGAATCACTTGGGCTAGTTTCTTCTGAGGTTTGAAGATGAGTCGCACGTTTTGTTTTCCAAGGACCCTGCCTATCCGATCGGTTATGCCCTGAAGGTATGGAAGGGAAGTTGTTGCGGTTATTTGTCCTTCATTCTCCCCATCAGGTGCTGTAACCGTTTACGGATCAGCTATTTTCCTTTTTAGATTTTTGATCGTTCTTTCGATGTTACCTGGCTTGTAGCCATTGTCTCCTAAAGCTTTTCGTTGGTGTTCTAGTTCAACCTCCAGGGAGTCTGGTTCGGAGATCGCAAGAGCTCTGTAGACCAGAGAGCTTATGACCGACTGTTTTTGGGAAGGGTGGTGATGGGACGTAGCGTGGAGGTATCTATCCGTATGCGTTGGCTTCCGGTAAACTTTATGGCCCAAAGTGCCATCGCTTGTCCGTTGAACCAGTACGTCCAGAAAAGGGATTTGATTTTCTTGTTCTATCTCCATGGTGAATTGAATATTAGGGTGCTGGGAATTGAGGAAGGTTAAGAAATGATTGAGGTTTTCTTTGCCGTGACTCCAAATGACGAAGGTGTCATCGACATATAGGAACCAGGTGGAGGGCTTGAGGGAATCTTCTTGCAGAATTCTGTTCTCGGAGTTCTCCATAAAGATGTTGGCGATGATAGGGGAAATAGGGGAACCTATGGCTGCGCCTGAAGTTTGTTCATAAAACTGGGATTGAAATTGGAAGTATGTAGAGTTTAGGCAATGTTCTATGAGGGGCAGTAGGTTAGAGGCAACTTTTTAAGAATTTTGAACTATGCTTAGGGTTTCATTGGTTGGGACGTTTGGAAACAGGGATACAACATCGAAACTCACTAAAATGTCTTCTGGTTGTACCTTGATAGACTGGATCTTGTTCACAAAATCCCGGGAGTTGTGGATATAGGAGTTGTTGAGGCCTACGGGTTCCTGCAAAGGTTTGCAGAGAAATCGTAGCAAGTGATATGTAGGACTGCCTATGCTGCTAACAATGGGCCTTAGTGGGATGTTGTTTTTGTGTATTTTTGGCAGACCGTAAAGCCTGGGTGGTAGGGATTCCTTGGGTGTAAGGGCTTTGGTTAGGTTTTCCGATAGACCAGCCTTCTTTAGAAGTATTGTTGTTTTCTTTTCTACACTCCACGTGGGGTCACGTGATAAATTCTTGTACGTGTTGGTGTCCTCGAGCAGGTTCATAATTTTACTGCAGTAGTCCGTTTTATCCATGATGACAGTTGCATTCCCTTTGTCAGCTGGTAGTATTAAGATGTCCTTGTTTTTCTTCAAATTGTGAAGAGCAAGGTGTTCTTCCTTCGTGATATTCTGCTGCGAAGGTTTTGCCTTGTGTAGAATATTGTTTATCCGTTCCCTGATGTCATTGCCAGTATCCAGTGGGAGACGATAGATGGCAGTTTCCACCTGGCTGGTAATTTCTCTGGTCGGAATTTCTGTCGGTGTAATGGCGAAATTGTGCCCTTTTGCGAGGACTGATGTTTCAGCTGCGGAGAGTGTGTGGTCACTTAGGTTTTTTACTGTGAGGGTTAGGACGGGCTGCTTCGTCTGTGGACATAGTTTCCTGAATTTTTCTATTTGATTCTTGGATCTTAGGTCTGCACAATGGAGGGCTTGTTCGTGGGTGACATGGTCAAGATCTTCCCACAGCTGTGGTTGCAAAGAGTCAGATAGACGTAGGTGAAGTTTAAGGAGTTTTTGGAAATTTCGGTCCAAAAGCTTTTTGGTGACAGATATTCTCTCCTTTACCAGTCTCAGCGAGGCCTGGTGGAGGATAGTTTCGGCTTGTTTTTATGGAAAGGGGTTTTTTTAATTGAAATCATTTTGGTACCACTTGATGGTCGCGGCACCTTTTTAGGAATGTTAACGAGCACAGTTGGATGTGCAGAGTTTTCCTGAGTTTGGAAAAGGTGTTAACAGAACCCAAAATAGCCTCTCCGTGTAGGCGTCTGATTTTAGTTTTAAGGCTTTCACGGTTCTTTATGTAATGAGAAGAGTATGTGGCTTCCGGATGGAGGCCGTGTTGAGGATCAGCGTTGTGCCGACGTTTCGCAAACGTTACAGTCTGCATCATCAGGGCTGAGAGCTCCGATACTGAATCTCTCGTGTCTCAGGTATTCCTTATATAGTTGCAGTCATCGTTCCAGATCGCTGCACCAGCCAATCAGATGTTTTAATTGACCAGCTGATCAACTAACTTGCGTACGTTCCGTGAGCATATTCAAATCACAACGATATATACACGATAGCCGCACCGCCACAGTCATCGACTTTTCCTATCCCATTGGCTGTCAACAAGGACACGATCTCAGGCGCATATTCCAAGAAGAGCTGTCGAACGAAAAATTAACCAT
The DNA here is from genome assembly GCA_944452715.1 of Ophion slaviceki. Taxonomy (NCBI): domain Eukaryota; kingdom Metazoa; phylum Arthropoda; class Insecta; order Hymenoptera; family Ichneumonidae; genus Ophion; species Ophion slaviceki. The sequence goes on along the minus strand of CALYCA010000537.1, from coordinate 19,909 downwards.
CAGCTCGATCAACAGACTCCAAAAATCCTACGCCGGCCCATCCGCATGGTGACCAAGAGAAGCCTCGACTCTAGACTATTTAAACATAACATAGACTAGACGGCTCCGACGAACTTATAACTCCGACTAAATAATAATACATCCGGTCTCGCAGCGTAGACCGATTACAAACTTCTCGATATGAGAAGTCACCAAAGCCATAAATTGACATAACACAAACCATGCGAATGCTTAGGTCTCAGATATCGAACTCTATATCCTATGCGCTTTTTCGCCGAAACAAGAGACAAAGGTCTCATTCTCTTCATACGCGTATTACCTAGAACCGATGCTCTGGAATAAGGCCACGCACGTGCCTAACGAATCTGTAAAGTATTCGCACACCATACCGCGACCAATCACGCTAATAAACCGATATCTTCACGACCAATGGTTCAATCCCTAAAGAACTAGATGACCAAGACCACACTCTCCCTAATGTTCTCTCTCCCACTATCGAACCCCTCCTAATTTTCATATCAAGAAAGACTTCCTTCCAGAAGTCAGTCTTCCAACAATTTCCATCGCGTTCAGATAAAGTCTCCCGACAATCTTCATCAATCAGATCGTAGTCTCGCAACGTTTCCATCGAATTAACTTCACTTCTTAATCTTGTTCTGACAGAATTCGAAGTGTAGCACAAATATCATAGAGTTTCGAATATTATACATTTTCGGGTTTTGACCGAAGTATCGTATAATCTTTTAGTCGACTCTCGCGGCCTCGAGTCCATAAACTATTTCAAGTGCGTTTTACTACGCGTAAAAAGATAAATACGCTCAGCGCCCGAAAGTCTGGTGCTGGTGTGTCCGAAGTCCGAACGCTAAGTGTGGCGTCCGTCAACGAGGCCCTAATCCGCGAGCGTCAACCAATAGCCTTGCGAGCGAGCGTACCTACACACTAATACACTCACAAACACAGCGACCAATGTAAGCGACAAATTTCATTTTATGTTAATCCGATTGTTCCCCTGGCTTCATAGTCATTTTCATTGTCAATTTTTCTGTATAAGCAACTTTATTCATCCGATCACTTATTAGTAATAAACCTTTAGTTAAGTTTGTACAAATTCGTCGGATTATTTCTAAATACCAATGACTGCATGACTTCCTAATTTTTAACTCATTCCAAGCACTACCCCTTTTTACCCTCATCCCGTGCCATTGCGCTTGTCGTAGGGAAAAAAGGAGGGAATCAAAAAATATATGCCCACGTCCCTTCCGGACGTGACAACATCTTAATACTACCATCTGACAATGGGAATGCAACTGTCATCATGGATAAAGCGGACTACTGCAGTAAAATTATGAACCTGCTCGAGGACACCAACACGTACAAGAAATTATCACGTGACCCCACATCGAGTGTAGAAAAGAAAATAACAACACTTCTGAAGAAGGCTGGTCTATCAGAAAACCTAACCATAGCCCTTACACCCAAGGAATCCCTACCACCCAGGCTTTACGGTCGGCCAAAAATACACAAAAACAACATCCCACTAAGGCTTATTGTTAGCAACATAGGCAGTCCTACATATCACTTGGCACGTTTTCTCTGCAAAGCTTTGCAGGAACGCGTAGGCCTCAACAACTCCTATATCCAAAACTTCCGGGATTTTGTGAACAAGATCCAGTCTATCAAGGTACAACCAGAGGACAATTTAGTGAGTTTCGATGTTGTATCCCTGTTTACAAATGTCCCAACCAATGAAACCCTAAGGATAGTTAAAAATTCCAAAAAAGCTGCCTCTAACCTACTGCCCCGCATAGAACATTGCCTAAACTCTACATACTTCCAATTTCAATCCTAGTTTTATGAACATACTTCAGGTGCAGTCATGGGTTCCCCTATTTCCCCTATCATCGCCAACATCTTTGTGGAGAACTTCGAGAACAGAATGCTGCAAGAAGCTTCCCTCAAGCCCTCCACCTGGTTCCTAAATGTCGATGACACCTTCGTCATTTGGAGTCACGGCAAAGAAAACCTCAATAATTTCTTAAACTTCCTCAACTCCCAGCACCCCAATATTCAATTCACCATGGCGATAGAACAAGAAAATCAAATCCCTTTTCTGCATGTACTGGTTCAACGGAAAAGCGATGGCACTTTGGGCCATAAAGTTTACCGGAAGCCAACGCATACGGATAGATACCTCCACGCTACGTCCCATCACCACCATTCCCAAAAACATTCGGTCATAAGCTCTCTGGTCTACAGAGCTCTAGCGATCTCCGAACCAGACTCCCTGGAGGTTGAACTAGAACACCTACGAAAAGCTTTAGGAGACAATGGCTACAAGCCAGGTAACATCGGAAGATCGATCAAAAATCTAAAAAGAAAAATAGCTGATCTGAAAACGGTTACAGCACCAGATGGGGAGAACGAAGGACAAATAACCGCAACAACTTCCCTTCCATACCTTCAGGGCATAACCCATCGCATGGGCAGGGTCCTTGGAAAACATAACGTGGGAGTCATCTTCAAACCTCAGAAGAAACTAGCCCAAGTGATTCCGAGTGCAAAAGACCAAAGACCACCATTAAGTGCACCAGGAGTATACAAGATACCCTGCTCATGCGCTAAAGAGTACATAGGAGAAACCGGGAGGAAGATCAGTACACGGATCAAAGAACACCAACGGTGTATCAAATATAGGCATATTACACAATCAGCGCTGGCCGAACATTGGATGGAGACTGGTCATGCCATCCAGTTCAACAAAGCCCCAAGTCTGGCCCCATCAAACAGCTATTTTTCCACGAGACACCGTGAAGGCTTAGAAATCCGAAAACATCCGGACAATCTAAACAGAGATGGAAAATATCACGTCAATCCTATTTGGCACACCGTCCTTCCGGTTTTTTAATTGACCAGCTGATCAATTAAAACATCTGATTGGCTGGTGCAGCGATCTGGAACGATGACTGCAACTATGTAAGGAATAGCTGAGACACGAGAGCTTCCGTATCGGAGCTCTCAGCCCTGATGATGCAGACTGTAACGTTTGCGAAACGCCAGCACAACGCTGATCCTCAACACGGCCTCCATTCGGAAGCCACATACTCTTCTCATTACATAAAGAGCCGTAAAAGCCTTAAAACTGAAATGCAATATCGTGTTGTTTGCAAGCCGTATCCAATGGACTAATGCCCGGATTACCACGAGCAAGGCGCCTGGCCACCTTTGTGCCTGGTCCACAATACTGATACTCAGGCAGATGTAGTTCAATGGGGAGTTTACTCATCAGGCGATTGACCAAACCGTTACCACTCTTCCCATGCACAATCATGTCTAAAGACAATACGCGACTGGCGGATAATCCCTATAAGAATGCTATTTATATGATTTCGCCGTTAGTCGTGTGTGAGATGACGTCCAGGAAGCAAACTGTCGGATGCGGACTTCCCGCGATAAATTTCGACGAGTTTGTCGAAGACGGTGGGGGGAAGAAGAAACAAAAACGTCATGGGAATTTATTGCCGGATAGCATACGTGCACTGTTTTGCGGTCCATCAAATTGTGGGAAAACCAACGCTTTGCTCACTCTCATCATCCATCCGAATGGTTTGACATTTGAGAACATTTACTTGTATTCCAAATCGCTCAAGCAGCCAAAGTATAAGTTGCTCGAACAATTACTCAAACCTGTGAGTGGAGTTGAATATCATCCATTCGAGGCGCATGAACAAATGATATCATAAAGTGATGCACGATCCAACTCTATATTCATCTTTGATGACATAGCATGCGAAAAAAAGGATAATGTTCGGGACTTCTTTTCCGTGGGACGACACGACATTGTTGATAGTATTTATCTTTGTCAGACGTACGCTCGTATCCCCAAACATCTCGTGAGGGATAATGCAAATTTCGTGGTGCATTTCAAGCAGGATGATATGAATCTCAACCACGTCTACAACGATCATGTTAATACGGATATGAGTTATACATGCTTTAAAAATATGTGCATGAAATGCTGGAATTCCGACAAGTATGCATTTATTACGATTGACAAGGATATCGGCATTAATGGTGGTCGATATAGACAAGGTTTTGATTATTTTCTCACCATTGATAAACGAATCATTGCTGTTGGTTGAAGAGACAGTATTGTGCACGCCTCGATAGCGACAACATGGAGAGCGGACCATTGTTGCGTGAAAAGGATGTATTGCGTGAAATTGCCAAGGCGAGCGATGCAATCGGACGAGAGCATCGGATGATGAAAATTGGGAAAGTTAGCGATGAGCAGAGAATGCAAGATGTCTTTAAGCCTATAGTGGGGCCATTGGAGAAATTGGTGTCGTATAAAAACGGCGAGGTGGTGGTGAAGGAGGACATTGAGGAAGAAAAAGTGGGTGATAATGTTGAACAAGGAGAAGATGCGTTAAATAGTGTGAAACATCAAAATGAGGCACATGATTCCTCGAAGGGTGAAACCCAAGATTCGTTTAAATTGATATACGAGGGGGGACCCATAAGTTCCGGGAATTACGCTGTGGTGGGGAGGGAGAGTGGGGGAACCTATTCTTTGACCACATGTCCGTTAGTGTCACGCCACCTGCGTCAGTGTGCAAAGTTGTGTCGCTGTGAGTGCATCGGTTCGGCTGTGAGATTTTTTTTAGTAAAACAACTGTTTACATTTCGGCGAAAACGTAATGGCAAATTGCCGAGAACAACGCGCGGCTGTGAAATTTTGTTTCCTGTTGGGGAAATCGGCCGCGGAAACTATTGTTTCCGCCGCCATGACACCGATTGTCCATCCCCCATACTCACCGGATCTAGCCCCCTGTGACTTCTTTTTGTTCCCCAGACTCAAAAGGAATATGAAAGGAAAGCGTTTTGCCACTGTGGAGGAGGTGAAACAAAAATCGCTGGAAGGCTTAAAGGGCATCCCGATGAGTGAATTTAAAAACTGTTTTGAACAATGGAAGAATCGTTTGGAGAAGTGCGTTGTGGTCAATGGCGAATACTTTGAAGGTGATCAAAATTTGGTGTAAAAATATTGAGAAATAAAGAAGTTATGACGAAATTCCCGTTTTTTTTGGGTCCGCCCTCGTACGAGGATGGTCATGACTCGCAAAATGTCGATGAGCTGATCAGCGAATATCTCCTCCTATTACAAACAAATAGAAAGGCAGGCTTGGATATACTATACGGTGTACGAAATCTCGCAAACAACAAATTAATTATTGACAATTCTCCGATAATTTTCGACCCTCAACATATTCGTGTGGGAGATGTGAATTATCCGAAAACTGTTGGGTTAACAGAGCTGTTATTTAAAAAAGTGCTCAATGTCGAAACTCTCACACCGGACGATTTGAAAAACCATGAAAAGATTGTAATCTCGACGAATGCGCACAAAAAATTGTATAAGCCTAGTGAGGCTATACGCCGCAATACCAGCCACAAATTCAACATGTACATTGCAAATATAGTTAATCATCATCATGTGGGAAAGGGTATGCCAAAGTATATGCTAGTTAGGAAAAACATCGAATTGGACTATATTTATTGGGACAATCCAAACGAGCTAGTAGATCGTCTTCGCTTACTTCTGGCATCACAACCAGCTGGAAATTCATCACATGCGAATGAAATTATATCAATTATAGAGGTACTGCGTGAAGCTGAAATCATGTATTAACTCGACATTGGAGAATTTACGCATTCTCATAATGGGTGTCGATGTGTTTGGACGTCATTCAAGTAGGAGTGTACTTCACAGTACGCAAGGTCCTCCAGGTCGACCCGGGATTGGCATTAGAATTACCGAACATTAGATGGTCATTATGACTTTGGGCAGAAACGATTGTGTAATATTGCAAATCCGGAAGGAGAAGATGACGCCATCACTCTAAGTGCGTTACAAAAGAAATCCCGAACTGTCATGAAGAACATACGCAAAGAAATGAACGAGAGTAGTCAGTTGTTGGTTAATGGACTTGTATCTATGATACGAGACATTGCAAGGGCACTCAAGGCCGATGTCATAACTATACAAGATTTGGTGATTCGTAATTCAAACGTCATTGCTGAATTAGTTGCACGACTGAGTGGACTGGAAAATGAACGAAAAAAGGGCCGCTCTCGTGCTGGAGCTACATAAGCCTGCTCGACGAAATTATCCGCGTCGGCATATGGACCTCCGTGACTTGAACGAGACCTGGCAAGCTGATCTCGTCGATATGTCATCATACGCGCGGCAAAACTCCGAACCCAAATTTCTCCTCACCGTCATCGACACCTTCTCAAAATTCGCCTGGGCCGTGCCAATGCTGAGTAAGAGTGAAAAGATGCAGCAGCAGAAATGAAGACGATCCTCGTTAAGGGACGCATACCGCAGAACTTACACGTTAATCGAGGAAAAGAATTTTACAATTGTGACTTTAAAGCTATCATCAAAAAGTACAATATTCACATGTATTCAACATATAGCGACTTGAAGGCATCCATTCGCGAGCGCTTCAATCGTACATTGAAGAACAAGATGTGCATGCAATTTAGTCTTCGTGGTAATTGTAAGTGGATCGATATTCCTGATAATCTAGTAGCCGAGTACAACGATTCTGTACACCGCACCATTAAGATGAAGCCGAGAAATGTCAACGCGGAAAATGAGAAGCAATCGCAACAGATTTTTAATAAGCCTGCAATAAAAGATCAGCGAAATTCACCGTTTGTGATAAAGTGAGAATCAGCAAATTTGAGACTGTTTTCGAAAATGGTGACACCCCAAACTGGACAACAGAAATATGTACAATCTGTCGTATGAAAAAAATAATAATCCCGTCACGTACCACTTGAAGGACCATAAAGATGAACCGATCGCCGGTGGTTTCTACGACCGCGAGCTTCTCAGTGTCAAGCACCCCGATATCTATCTCATTGAAGCAGTATTGAAGAAGCACGGTAATCGAATGTTTGTAAAATGGCTAGGGTTCGACAATAGCCACAATAGTTGGATAAGTAAACCGATTTGTAGTCGATAATAAAGAAAATGGAAAATATGTATGTTTTATGACTCTTGACCTAAACTGCTGGTCGTCTCCGCAGTTTAGGTAAATCCCTCCAAGGCCTCCGACCAACTCCACAGCAGGCTTGCTTTTTTCCTCCTTCTCGCCGTCGATAATCCCTTTTTCGTAGAACGTGGGTACGAGATGGATAGAGTGAATAATCACAAGGGATTATAAAAAGTCCGTTTCTTTATTTACAGAAAATAATAAATCCATTCTTACACAATTGAATATTGACAACAAACATGATTTTAACAAGTTTTACAACGAGTGAACAAAATATATACATAATTTTCACGAGTTTTATACGTAGAATACGAGTTTATTGTAGAAAAAAAAATTCACATAATTTTTTACGACGGTTATCTATAATGCCCCCTGGTAGGGTATCAGAGGTCCCAGGTATGATATACCGCTTATCGTCATGAGAACTCAGAGCAACTTTCGTCTCGCGAATGGTGTAGACTTTATGCAACTTTGATCGAATGCACGTTTGACTACGCTCCATTTCAACTTCTTCCTTCAAGCAACGAGCATAATCGTCAAACGTGATTGTCCTAGCCACAACGCTACTCTTGACACCTTTAACTTTTTTCCTGTCCTTCTTACCCTCGACACGTGTTGCGTACATTTTCGAACGAAGTCCAATAAATTCGGACATAATTGCTCCATTACATTCGTCCTTCATGAGACCGGGTACCTTCTTGTTGACGAGCGGTATACCATACCTATTGTCCGCTGAATAATCGCTTGTATCGAATTTTGAAATGTCGCGCTTCATATCGGCATATACAGGGTGTCCCATTTTAATCTTACACCTGAATTTTCTCGAAAAATATTGCTCGGACGAAATATTGTGTGGAACAAAACTTCTAGGGATTGAAGGGGGACGTTTGAAAAAAATTTATTTGAGGAGCCAAAATTCAAAATGGCGGCGTTACAAAGGCTGACATGTTTTTTTCAAACGGAAACATAACTTTTTTTTATTGCCAAAAAATTTTTCAGCTGAAAACTAAAAACTTTTGTTGAAAAAATTTTTTGATAAAGTTCATAGTTTTCAAGTGAGAACATCATTTTCAATTATTTCAGATGTATCCAGGATTTGTGTGTGTGTGTGTTTGTGTGTGTGTGTGTGTATGTGTGTGTGTTTTTCTACCCATCGTGATCAAAGTTCGTCAAGGATTTAAAGAAACACGTTTTTGGGCCTGAAAATGGCACAAACGCTATTAAAATGGAAAAAAACTATTTTTCATCGATTTTCCTCCAAAATTTTCTCATGAAATATTGTCCAAATTTGAAAACAAAAAAACAAAAAAAAACAAAATTTTCAACAGTGTTCCACACGCACTCACATGCACACACACACACACACACACACACACACACACACACACACACACACACACACACACACACACACACACACACACACACACACACACACACACACACACACACAGCCACACACATACACGCACGCGCGCCCACACACACACACACACACACATACCCACACAAATCCTGGATACATCTGAAATAATTAAAAATGATGTTCTCACTTGAAAACTATGAACTTTATCAAAAAATTTTTTCAACAACAGTTTTTAGTTTTCAGCTGACAAATTTTTTGGCAATAAAAAAAAGTTATGTTTCCGTTTGAAAAAAACATGTCAGCCTTTGTAACGCCGCCATTTTGAATTTTGGCTCCTCAAATAAATTTTTTTCAAACGTCCCCCTTCAATCCCTAGAAGTTTTGTTCCACACAATAGTTCGTCCGAGCAATATTTTTCGAGAAAATTCAGGTGTAAGATTAAAATGGGACACCCTGTATATAATCGCTCTCAATGTCATAAATGAGACTATCCGTATCGGTATACATGACTTTACATTTATCTCGATACAATGGTACCATATACTCGTGATGAAATCCATACAAGCAAGTTTTGGATATGTCGAGTATGCACATACCCACATATAGCGGCTTGTTGAATTTCATCTCGAGATTGCGCAATTCCACGGCAACGAGGTTTTCCGAAAAAACACTTCGGCTGTGAAAGTTTGGCTTCGCAATCATTGCCTTTGCGCCATATCTGCCCTCCCATTTTGTTAAAATTTTCACATCTACATGATTGCGCACATTCTCCATCGTTTTGCCAAAGACCGCATTATTCATTAATTTGAATAAATTCTTTTCGAAATCGTTTTTGGCAAGCGCTCGAAATGGGGTATTTAACTCGATATACGAACGCATCCATGGGGATTGTGTAAACTGTAGGACTCTATGGATTTTCATGAGACAAAGTCCATCGCGTAAGCACTGTTGTAAATTCTGGTAGTGTTCGATGTAGCGCTTTTTATCGCAGACGGTTGCTAGCAGCTTTTCCCCCTGCTTACCCGGCGGTTTTTCATGTATTGGACAAAACGGCAAGTCTTTGTGCGCATCATGTAGAGATTGGAGATATTCCAAGTCGACTTCAAGGGTGTAGCCTGTCGGTGAGTCTAGCACGATGCATGATGGATCAAAATTGGACACGTCGTTGACCCATCGAAAATCTGCATATGGCAAGGATTGGCACATTGCCCATCCATACAAATTGTTGACATAAAAATACATCAAGGATGATGATGCTTTCGATGGATCAAACGACTCCATGTACTTGTTATTAGCGTGTGCATATCGGTTCGAGCATTGACTCAGACCATCGCGTATACCCCGCTCAACGAATAAAACCATATCGATGTCAGTTAGTAATTCTAACTCGACATTCGAGTGTTTCAACATTGCATCCCAGGGATACCCTGGCAATGTGTAGTAATACGCAGGATCGAGGCCATAGCTCTTAACGCATGTATTTCGAAAGTTTTCGAAAACATCGGCTAATAACAAGACATCTGTCTTCAAGTACAAATCGCTATAGTCACCCAACGTTCAAATGGAGAACCGCTCCCAAACTTTCTCAGCATGTGCGTACTCGCTCTCACATACTGTAGCATTTGTCAGGGAACTGTAAAATGCGTCACGTGGTATAGGCAAGTGTCGTCTAGCTTGGTGATGTCATCAATATATTCATAAGGAAAGACCCCTCTTCGCGTCAGCAAATTGAAATCGTCTGTCGAGAGAGGTGGGAATTGCGTGCGTAAAATTTTGAGTTTGTCCTCGGTAAAAAATGAGGCTAATTTGTCGAGACTGGTGTTGAGGAATTTGTATGAGTCGATAGAGCGCAATTGGTTCTTGTGTTTTGAATCGTTTGTAATTTCAGCATGCTTCGTAAAGGAGATGTATTTCTCCTTTGTGATTGGAAGCACATCGGTTCTTCCTTCGAACGCTGTGGCTACTTCCTTGAATATAAAATGTGCATCATAACCGGATAAATTGTGGAAAACTACTGGAACGAAAAATGACTGTTTGTAATTTAAGTTGCAGTCGGAATGGGCAGGGCCTCCACAGCGCCCAGTCAGATGGCAATGAACTCGAACGCGTACATCTTCTTGCGCAAATGGTTTCTCACATATGTGACATTGAGTCGCTGCTTGAAAACTAACCCACTCACTCGGTGTTAAATATACTATTGGTACATTATCGCAGAATATTTATTTCATCCGCCGTGCTAGATTTTTTTATTTCTTCAGCAAACCATGATACACAATCGGCACTGCCACGCGAGTGATATGAAGATAATGAATCGTCATACGAACAACACACGCAATATCCGATACTAAACACTTCATGGTGTTGATACATATCTTTCGCTAGGTTCTCTGCATCGGTCTTTGCCAACAGACACTCCAAATCAGCATACACAATGAAGGGGTGTCGCTCTTTCCAGCTTAAGTTGTTGAACTGGAGCCACTTATTGGTGTCTTTTGGTAGTTGAATTGCACAGTCATTTATTGCTCCACAATCGACCTCATGTGATCGCAATTTTTCCTCTGATCCGAAGTAGTGCAAACACCTGCGGAAAAAATATTGTTTTATTTAATTCGTCTTGCATATACAGGGTGAGGCACTACCTGTTGCTACCTTGAATATCTCTGTAATTATCGACGTCACAAAAAAATGTTTGAAACAAAAGTTGTACCGTACGAAAGGGGTCATCAAATGCGACCATTTTTTTTATCTCAGTGGAGGCGCTGTCGCACAGCAAAGGTCGCCTCCACTTTTTTAAATGGGACGGTACATTTTTTTCAACTATCTTGTAGAGCATCGAAAACTGCATAAAAAATATTTAGGGGCCAAAGTCGTTCAAGGTCATTTAAGATAAAAAAAAGTGACATGAACTTTATTTTTATGTGACATTACCTTTATTCACAGTAGATGTTCAAAGTGAGCCATTGGAATCAATGCAGTATTGCAATCTCCTCATCACGGATAGTGTAGAATTTCTTATCACTTCAGCACTTATCGAATCACAGGCTCGAAGAATTCTCTCACGCATATCATCCGGCGTAGTTGGACGTTCTTTATAAACAAGGTCATTCAAATATCCCCAAAAGAAAAAGTCCGGAGGCGTCAAGTCTGGCGAGCGAGCCGGCCACGATACAGCTTCTGCGCGTCCAATCCATCGATTTGGACATCTCTTTTGTAATTCATTTCTAGCTATCAGCGAAAAATGTGCCGGGCACCTATCGTGTTGATACCACATTCTGTTTCTTGTTTCTAAAGGTATTTCTTCCAATAACGGACGTAATGTTTCTTGAAGGAATGTGGTGTACTTCCTACCATTAAGATTCCCTTCGATGAAATAAGGGCCTATGATTCTGTCCCCAATAATCCCACACCATACATTTACCGACCACGGTCTTTGGTGTGCAACTTGCCGCAGCCAATGTGGATTTTCAGTTGACCACAAATGCATGTTATACAAGTTAATATTTCCATGATTCGTAAATGTTGCCTCATCGGTAAATAAAATCCGATTAATAAATGAGTCATCTCTCTGAATCTGGCGTTGAGCCCATCGGCAGAATTCAGGGCGATTCATGAAATCCGTACCAGTTAATTCCTGGTGGAGACTGATGTGGTAAGGATGATATTTATGACGATGTAGAACACGTAGAATACTTCTTTGGCTTACGCCAGATTCCCTCGCAATTTGACGAGAACTCGCACAAGGTTCTCGATGAACGGCGGCAAGAACACCAATTTGCGTTTCTTCGTTGGTAACTCGCTTTTGTCGGTTACTTTCCCGACGGGTTAAGGATCCAGTTGGCCTTAGTTTAGTGTACAAAATTTGAAATGTACGGGGTGTAGGATGAGAACGCTTAGGAAATCTTTCAGCGTATAAGTCTCTAGCTCTCACTGCATTTTTCTGACATTCTCCGTAAATTAGAAGCATATCAGTTTGCTCTTCAAAAGAATACATCATTTACATTCGCTTGATTCATTAATACTAGTCTCACCATTCTGACTATCGTTATCTTGGGTTTGTTTGGGCGAAACATTGTACAATGTTCCGTGTACATTGTAGGTTTGGTGCCGTTGTTTACATACAAGACAATGGCAAAACTTCGGCGATAAGTGCCGAAGTGATAAGAAATTCGTGATGAGGAGATTGCAATACTGCATTGATTCCAATGGCAATCACTTTGAACATCTACTGTGAATAAAGGTAATTTCACATAAAAATAAAGTTCATGTCACTTTTTTATCTTAAATTACCTTGAACGACTTTGACCCCTAAATATTTTTTATGCAGTTTTCGATGCTTTACAAGATAGTTGAAAAAAATGTACCGTCCTATTTAAAAAAGTGGAGATGACCTTTACTGTGCGACAGCGCCTCCACTGAGATAAAAAAATGGTCGCATTTGATAATTTGTACGGTACAACTTTTGTTTCAAACATTTTTTTGTGACGTCAATTATTACAGAGATATTCAAGGTGGCAACAGTTAGTGCCTCACCCTGTATATGGCAGGCGAACTTTGAACTACGCTCCTAAGTTAATCAATGAAAATTTCGACACTGGATCTGCACCATAATTCAGTTCAAGGTTCTAACAGTAGAGTCAGGTCGGAAGCGTACTCAGTTCTTTGTTTACTGCGACGGAGTGAAGATGTGAAGCGCGTGTGCGGTTGATATCTACCCCGGTTTGTAGCTCCCGTTAGTGTTTTGTGTAGGTAAGTTGATTTTCTGTTTCTTTCTAATATACATTTATTTAACGTATTATAAGGTTATTTGATGGTGAAGCATTGGATATATCATTTTTGGCGATGATTTTAATATTTGATGTACCCATGCATGGGGGAAGCGATAAAAATTGTTACTTATTTCATTTTGTGGCAGATAATGGCGGAAACAAATAATTTAAGGAGCGTCGATGCACTGACGAAATCTTTGATGTAATCCGAGACTGCCAGAGGATCATAAAAACTTCACTTTTTAATATTTGCAAGTATCAAATTTCTCTTTTTTTTATTCATATTTCGCATAGCAGAAATCAAACAAATATACTTAGAAACCAATATTTCATGGCTTTTTCCTTCACTTTTTCCATATATCAGCTCCCCAATCTTTTGCATTTCCAGAGTTCAAAATAAATAGACTTTTTTGGCAAAAAATCGTGATGATATTTTTTTTCTAGAAGTCTGGTGTGTTCTCTTTAAAACCACGTTTGAAATTTGAAAATCGGTTGATTGGAACAACAGATATGATTTTTTGTTTGACAAATGACGTTTTGGCCGTTTTTTTATAACTTTCGGATATTTAAATCGATTTTTTACGGACTGAACTCCAATGAAATTGAATTTGCTTTTCAACATTCTCTTTTGCATGAAAACACGAAGAGATTCATGTGCTTACGAGTCTCATTACTGCTTTCAGAACGATTTTACGAACAAGAAACGCGTGGGGTAAATATTTACCCCGGTTTGTAGTTTAAAGGTAGAAAAAATGGGTTTGTAGTTCTAGGGTTAAATTCCAAGAAAGAATGATATCGCGATTGGAATTCAGAATATTTAAATTTCCTATTTTATACCAATAGATGCGACCCTGCTATTATGGCCATCACCTACCCTCTGTTCCGATCGTTATATCCGGAAACACCGCAGAATGTCAAACCAGTTCCCAACATTTTCGACGCGTATTCAAGAACATCGAGTCGAGAGTAGCGGTTATAAAAAAATGATGTATAATATATATCATTCAATCAAGTCATCATATCAATCATATCATTCATGAAATAGTGTATATATAAATATATACATGCATATATACACGTATATACACTGCTGGCCAAAAGTATGGATACACCTAGAAAAATTTCGCGCCGCACTAAAAGTTTGATATCTCTGTGAAAAAAAAGATATCTGGATTTCCAAGGCGGCATTTTAAGAGGGACAAATGAAACTTCACTTTGCGTTTTGGAAAAAAAAAAATTCGATTTTTTTTAGACCCGGGGCGCCATTTTGAAAATGGCCGTTTTTTGGCTGTTTAAAATCGGCTGCACGTCTTCAGGAAATTTTTTTGGCATTTTTTTTCAAAGAACCTTGAAAGATAGAGCAATAGCTATAGTTTCCTTTTTTAGAAAGTTTCGTACGATTGTTTTCACCGAGTTATCGCATTTTTTTCTCACAAAGACAATTTTGAAAAGATGCTGCTGAAATGAGAAACTTTGAGGTTTAGGGAAAATTGCCAAAAGGAAAAAAAAGTTGCGTTACATCGTATTGAATCGAGCAGAATTTTTTTTACATTTTTTTTCAAATTTTTTTTGCCAAATTTTTTGCTCCAACATAGAATAAATAAAAAATAAAAAATTTCAATTTTTTTCCCAATTTTTAGCCGCACAAAACATCCACCTCTTACCTCTTACCTCATCTAAACACAAGGAGCGGATATAAAGTCTTTGTTTACATTTTACCTTTGTGGAGCGTAAAAAAGATTTTATTTCCCGCGAGTCGATATTTTACTTCTCTCGTGTTCTTTTCCTCGCTCTCTTGTTCGCTCGTCGTTTTTGTTTACATTTTTTATTCTTTTGAATAATGTGATGAGTGTTGCGCTGACAAAGCTAGTTAGTTGTGCGAAAAATTCAAACGCGAACACGTGTGGTCTACAATCGACAAGTTTTTACGCAAATTTTTTTTTCTTAACGGATCAAAATGGCACGGAAAAAAGAAATTCCACTGTATAAAAGACTGCAACACTGTCCCGTTGCGCGATAAGAGATTGTCGTACAGACAAATTGCCAGACAAACTCGCGTGTCTTTGAAAGGAGTGCAGACCACCATCGGGAGATTTAAGAAGTCCGAGACGTATTTCAATTGCAATCGTCCGGTCGATCCAAAGTGACAACGTCCTCAGACGATAAAAATATCGTCGTTACCAGCCAAAAAAATCGTCGATTAACAGCAACGGAAATCTGTGCCAAATTTAACGAACAAAGGGAAACCTCGATGTCACTGACGACAGTGAAACGTCGTCTTAACAGTGCTGGCATCAGAGGCTGTGTCGCCGTGAGAAAACCTTTGTTGCGTCCGGCGAAAAAAAACGATACGCATGGGCCCTGGAACACAAAAAGTGAATGATTAATCAGTAGAGAAATGTACTCTGGACGGACGAGTCAAAATTTTTAATCTTCGGTAGTCGTCGATGCATTTTTGTTCGAAGAAATCCTTCGGAAAAAATGGCACCACAGTGTTTGATACCAACTGTCAAGCATGGCGGTGGCTCCGTTATTGTGTGGAGTTGCTTCTTCGGTCATAGTGTCGGAGACTTTGTGAAAATTGACGGCATAATGAGAAAAGAAGGATATAATGAAATTCTCATTAATCATGCGATTCCATCGGGGCTAAGAACGATCAGGCGTGGTTTTACCATGCAACAAGACAATGATCCGAAACACAGTTCCCGTCTCTGTCGAGAATATTTGGAGAACGAGGCAAAGAAAAAAAAATCGTGAATATGGTGTGGCCGCCACAATCACCCGACCCCATCGAACTTCTCTGGGAAGAGCTCGATCGAAAGATACGAATGACCTGCCCTACATCGGCCGAAGATCTGTGGCAGAAACTGCAAGCTGCGTGGAGATCCCTCAGCTCAGCTCAGCTGGATTCATTAATCGATCGAATGCCACGAATCGTTGATGCAGTGCTGAAAGCCAGAGGTGGGTTTTTCGATGAAAAGGGCATTTAGATGGGGTAAGACGTAAGAGGTGGATGTTTTGTGCGACTAAAAAGTGAAAAAAAAAAATTGAATTTTTTTTTCAATGTTGGAGCAAAAAATGTAGAAAAAAAATTAGAAAAAATTCTGTTCGATCCAATACGATGTAACGCACCTTTTTTTTCCTTTTGGCAATTTTCTCTAAACCTCAAAATTTCTCATTTCAGCAGCATCTTTTCAAAATTGTCTTTTTGAGAAAAAAATGCGATAACTCGGTGAAAAAAAATCGTACGATACTTTCTAAAAAAGGTATTGCTATTGCTACGAATAGCTATTGCTCTATCTTTTAAGGTTCGTTGAAAAAAAAAATGCCAAAAAAATGTCCTGAAGACGTGCAGCCGATTTTAAACAGCCAAAAAAGCCAAAAAACGGCCATTTTCAAAATGGCGCCCTGGGTCTAAAAAAATCGAAATTATTTTTTCCAAAACGCAAAGTGAAGCTTCATTTGTCCCTTTTAAAATGCCGCCTTGGAAATCCGGATATCTTTTTTTCCACAGAGATATCAAACTTTAAGTGCGGCGCGAAATTTTTCTAGGTGTATCCATACTTTTGGCCGGCAGTGTACATATAGATGTCTGTACCCGTTTCTGATCGAAATATTAACGACTACATACAACCTCGGTTTGTAATCGTCTGAATAATCACAATGTCTAGGTGTATTTTTCACGAGGAGATCATCGTCAAAGGACATATATGTCCGTCAGATGGAATTTACAAAACCAATATCGATTGATCAATAACCGAACTGATTATCAAAACCCTCGTTAGATGTAAAAAATGCACGAAATATATTGTCACCCACACCAACGATGACGAGTCTATGGAGAAACACTATCAGATTTACATTCATAATCCACATCCCCTTTGAAAAACCTGGTACTCTACTCCATACGGCTCTGAATTTCACAAACAGACGTTGAATCTATAAGGAGTGCAACTTTGCAGTGACCGTTTTTTTCAAAAGTTTAAGGCTTTATTATAAAAAAGTGGCTGCATATTTTTTAATCAAAGTACTGCCCGTCGCTAGCTACGACCTCGGCCTATCTTTCAGGTAGCATTCGAATCCCGCGTCGATAAAAGTCTTGGTCCTTGGAGGCAATCCAGGAATCGACCCAATTTTTGACTTCTTCGTAAGTACCGAAGTGCTGGTCAGCCAAATCGTGTGCCATTGACCGGAACAAGTGATAGTCGGAAGGGGCAATGTCTGGAGAGTACGGCGGGTGGGATAAAACCTCCCATTTCAGCGTTTCCAAGTACTTTTTCACGACATTTGCAACATGGGATCGGGCATTGTCATGCTGCAGTATCACCTTGTCATGTCTTTCGTTGAATTGTGGCCGTTTCTCTTTGAGTGCCTTACTCAAGCGCATCAACTGACGTCGGTAGAGTTCCCCTGTGATGGTTTCGGATGGTTTGAGCAGCTCATAGTACACAACGCCCAGCTGGTCCCACCAGATACACAGCATCACTTTGGATCCACCATGCTTGTTCTCGACCTCAAAATCTCCATTTTTGAAGCGTTGAAACCACCGCCGACACGTTTTCTCACTAATAGAATCCTCCCCGTAAGCATCTACAAGCAAACGGTGGGCCTCAGCCGCAGATTTCTTGATGTTGAAGAAGTAAATCATAACCTCCCGCAAATGCTGAGAATTTGGTTCGTAGGTTGCCATGTTTGAGTGCCCATAACTTTATAATGCATACACGTATCCGTTAGCTTTTTTAAATTGTTTACATTGGCAGAGCCTCTAGTTTAAAATGCCACTTTTTTTATTGAGCTAGGGCCACTACTTCGGACGCAGTGGCTCTCTAAGTAAAACGGTCACTGCAAAGTTGTACTCCTAATATATTTCAAACTTACAGTAAATTATTGTTGTACCATTTACGTAACGGGTCGGAATTTGTTACAATTAAATTGCTTTGTTCGGGACACGATCAGTGAGGAAATTCGTTGACACTCTGTTGTTTTGTGGTATTTTATAATAAAATGTTATTCATTCAGCTTATGACTCAACATAATATAAAAGATTGATGTATCCAAGTGTTTTGTGTTTCGTGTGTGGCACTGTGTCTGTATTTCGTGTCATTATTGGCGTTGCTTTTCCGTCGGTCAACTACTCGTCTCGCGGATTAACTCAGATGGTACGGATGTTTGAACGCGATCGCTCTGTCGGAAGTCTATGCTTTTCTTCCCCCTCTCCTTGGCGTACTGGCGCTCGCGGTGTGGTTAGTTACGGCGCAGTCTCGCCTACGATGCTCGAAGTAATTACTCTCCGTGAGCGTAATCGATTATCGCGCGATGCCTCTCCGACCTTCGGGTTCTCCTGATACTTTCGGAGATCCTCGCCGATATTTTTTGTGTTATACAGGGGTATGTGTGTGCGTATGTTGTCGTCTCAAAATCCTGATACCTCCTCGCCCTCTATAGTCTCCTAATACTAATTTTATATCTATCTTCTCATAATTTATTCCTCCTCCTTTTATTCTTAATGTTTTTTGGTGATCTCTTTTTTATTCTTATAACTCTCTCTGTTTTCGTATTTATAGACTAAAAAGCTATGCTTCCGATTTGTCTTCTTTTCTTTTTGTCTCTTAAATTTTCCCTCTCTTAGCTTTTCGCTCTAATAAGGAGGTACTTTCCTGAGCGGTACTTGTCGATCCACGAAGGGGAAATGAAGTGCCGTTCCTCCCAATTCCTTCCTCTTTTATACTCATGTTTTATTGTTTATTGTTCCCGTTCCCTTACCAATTACCCATCATCCCCTTTATTGTTAACCTTTTTTCTTACTTTAAATAAATTTTACTTTCCCTGTGTTTTTTGTTGCTTTCTCTGTTTTCTTTCCAACGTCTTTTTTCGCTTTCCTTACTTATTACCTATCGTTCCTTTTATTGTTAACTTTTTATACTGTTTTTGTTTCTTTTCCGTTTTTTCTCATCCTTGTCTTTCTTTCCGCTTATTTTTTTGTGACCTTGAGTTTTTTGTGTTTATTTATGTCTTTCGGAGATCCTCCTTGTTGTTTCTTCCCCCTCCCCTACTCCTAACGCAAGATCGTTTGCTTTTTTCCTGGTTCGTGATGGGGGTATCGGGCATGAGACGGACCAGTACGTCTCAACATATTCCAATATAGCCATATTTTAATATGCATAAGTTTGAAGTCACCGAGGACGATCACTAGTCTAAGTGGGGAGGTGTCACGTACGACGTTTTTCTTTTATTTCTTTTGATCAGGACGCACATAATCGTACGCGTGCAAGAAGCAATAGAGCCTGAAACTTCTATTTTTTACAGCAACCAAAAATGTAAGCATTCGAGAATACCTACCAATTTGTATTGCTTCTCACACTCTATAACCCCGTGCGAAGATATACTCTTTTCTTGTTTATTAACTAAACACTATGCCAAATGCACATAGTTTCGTGTTTCGAGCCGCTCTGCTATATTTTCCCGCTCTGCCTGAGAGCGGTAATAAAAAAAATTCGGCCGGAGCCGAATTCGATCCCTATCATAGGGATGGGCAAGGCGACGCGGTAAAGATCCAAAATATCCAATGTATATTGCTCCTCAAAAGAGATCGAACTTTCGGAAACTAGACAGAAAATAGTCACGTTCTCTGTGCCCAAATTATGAGAGTAGCCCTCTTGGCAAAAATATCTCGCCCTGATAAAATCCTGTTATCCCAACGACAAGCGCGCAGT